>CANTUT010001220.1:5000-252500 GCA_947687605.1 Reutealis trisperma
CCAAAATAATAGTTCAGTGAAAGCATAATTAAACACTGAATCTCAAGTTCAGCAGCCTCAATCTCAACTCGAAACTACAATAAAAAGAAAAGAGACTGAATCTAGATCTAGAGTATGGAATCATTTTGAGAAAATGAAGGATGAGATAAGAATAGTGGTAAAAGCTAAGTGCTTATACTATGCAAAAATATTTAATTGTCATTCTAAAAATCATGGCACATATTCACTTAGATTTTACATACTTAATTGTATGGAAATCCCACACAGTAAGGACACTAGACAAGTAGTATTAACATTTCAACCTTTTGTGAATGTGAATGAGGTGGGAGCTGAAGGGAATGAAAATGTAGGTGTTTTAGGTACATGGCAATTTGATCAAGAGGCTAGTAGAAAAACACTTGCTGAAATGGTCATAGTTGATGAGTTACCCTTCAAGTTTGTTGATGGACAGGGTTTCAAAAAGTTTTTGTCTGTTTTATGCCTTAGATTTAAAATACTATCTAGGTGGACTATTAGTAATGACTGCTATGATATGTATGTTGCTGAGAGGTTGAAATTAAAGAACTTTTTTAAGTTTCACTGTTAAAGAGTCAGTCTTACAACTGATTCTTGGACTTCTATTCAAAGAATTAACTATATATGCATAACTGCACATTACATTGATGATGATTGGAACCTGGATACAAAAAAAATCATTTCTTTTATTCTTGTTACATCACACAAGGGTGAGTATATAGTTAAAGCATTGGAAAATAGTTTGCTTAAGTGGGGGCTTAAGAATGTGTTTAGTGTAACAGTGGATAATGCTAGTTCTAATAATACTGCAATGAATTTTTTCAAAAAAAAAATAAAATTATGTTATGGTGCTTTTATTGTGTGGTGTAAATATATACATATGAGATGCATTGCACACATTCTTAATCATGTAGTTATTGATAGTTTAAAAGATGTTAATATTTCTGTTAAGAAAGTTAGGAAAACAATTAGGTATGCCAGAAATGCACCTATTAGGTTGATTAAATTCAAAGAAGTTAGTGACTTAGTTGACATAGAATTTAAGTTTGCTTTATGTCTTGATTGCCTACTAAGTGGAATTTCACCTACTTGACGCTTAAATGTACTTGTTTGTATGAAAAAGTATTTGAAAAGTTAGAGGAATGTGATGTTGCATTTAGGTTAGATTTAGGTGATAATGTGCATGATTTTCTTGATTGGAAAACTGTAAAAAAAATGGTTGAATTGTTGCAGAATTTTTATGACATGATATTGAGAATCTCTGGTTCTCTAATATGTGACCGCAAACAATTTTTTTGGTGAAATTTTTGATTTGTCTTTTATGTTGAATGATTTGAGGGAATCTGCTAATATTTATGTTAATTGTATGGGGCAAAATATGAAAGCAAAGTTTGATAACTACTAGGATGATCCTCAAAAAATGAATTATTTGATTTTCTTTGCTACTATATTGGACCCTAGGATAAGGTTGAATACATGGAATATCAATTAACTCAAATATATGGAGAACAAGTTGGTGGAAGCTTGTATTCAAAAATTAGGTTATCTTTGTCTGAGTTGTTTAATGATTATGTTGCCATGTACGCAATTTCAACTGATTATGGTTCTCAAAGTCAAAGTAACCTCTCTAATGAAGCTAACCAATATGCTTCTGCCATTTTGGTGTTGGAAAACCTATGTCTTTGTTAAAGGCTAGATTTAAGAAGCATAAAATAGAGAGTGGAACAGGTAGAAAAAAAAAAAAACTTGAATTGGATATTTATCTATCTGAGGCAATCTTAGAGGTTGAGACTGCATTTCATATATTATGATGGTTGAAACTGAGTTCAGAGGATTTTCAATTCTCTCAAGATTGGCTAAAGACGCTCTAGCTATTTCAATATCCACTGTTTCTTCTGATTATGCTTTTAGCACTAGTGATAGGGTGCTTGATGTGTTTAGGAATTCTTTAACTCCTAAGATTATAGAGGCATTAATTTGTGTACAGCATTGGCTAAGATTATCTAGCAAACCAGTTTCTGTTGAAAAGGCTATTAATGACTTGGAGAAATTTGAAAAGGTATGTTTTATTTATTTAATATTTACTTGACATTTCAAAGAATTAATTCTTTTATCTACCCCCAGTGGGCATTGGCCCTTTATCAAATCCTAAATGTTCTAGTGTTCTGTAAAGTTTTTCTCACTCTTCAATTTTCATACTTATTTTAATTAGTTGTGATGATATTAACAATTGAGTTTGAGGGCCTTAAATTGGAGGCTAATATAATGACATCGATGAATGATGAGATCTATTAAAAAAGAATGCTACATTGGACATATTTGGCAGGGCAACAATTATGTTGTAGACGACAAGGATGGCCAGATGAGAGTATTGTTCAACTGATTTCTCATTCTATCTTGTCTTGCTATTATTTATTTCTTTTTACATTGATTCTCGAGGCTATGATGACGCTTTCACCAATTTTTTGAGTTCAAAAAGCACATTAGTGATGTGTTTTTGGGTAGCATTATTTGTTGCCAAAATGCTTTTGCCTTGTATAATATTGTTGTTGCATTTTTGGGTGACATTTTCTTATTGCCAAAATGCTTGTTATGCTGTGTATAATATTAGGTGCTATATTTTTTAGGTAGCATTTTAATATTTAATTGTTGTCACAAATGCTTGTGCATGTTGTTTATATGACTTGAAAAATAAATTCTATGCCTCTTTAATTTTGCTTTATACTATTACTAGTGCTTTAGTTTTTGTTAAATTTATTTTGAATCTTATTCTTATTCACAGTCTGTGGGTAAAAGTTTACACTTGCTTTTAGCAAGCTAGACATTGTTATGACTTTATTTTTTGCAGGCCATATTAGTTCTTTAAGTCAAGGCTTATTTACTTGGTGGAAGCTTATTTTTGGCACTCTTTCATCTTGAAATTTGGCACAAAATACTAATTTTTATTTTTTATTTTTGTATATGTAATTATTTTTATTCTTTTTGGGCTGTAAATCTTTAATTAATCTTTTGCCTTAATCCTTTTATTTTTTTATTGTAAAGTCTTAAAATGATAAATATTTAAGAACTTATCAATTATCACTTAGCCATATAGCAATTAATGAATATGAAGTTAAATTTTTATAGACAAAATTAAAAAAAAAATTAAGTTTTTACATATCAAAATTGGCCTAATTCAGAAGTCTAAATCGAGACCCAATCCAAAGTCCGACCTGACCAAAACTAAAATTATCGATTGACTGAATAGTCTGTTTCTTCTCATTGTTCAACTCTGTTGGGTTAGAATGAAAGTATAATATCGAACCGGCCGGCTCTACTTCCAACCGAGCCGACCCAAATCAATATACAGTGAAGTCATCTATGGCTAGTGATAACTGACAAGTCAAGATTTTATTAGCTTTTACTCAAGCCAATATATTTTCAAGTCAACTATGAATTATATATCCAAAACGGTACACATTCATTCTTCCTTCAATAAATTAAAAAGCTTCACAAAGTTGAAATCAGTGCTTTATGAAGAGGTCAGAAGAAGAGACTTATGAGGTGGTGAGAAGAAGTCATATATATATATATATATATTAATTTCCACAGCTAACAATTTCTATAATTAACAATTCCCACAGCTACTTTTGAAACTTAAGTTTGATGCTTTTTACAAAATATCGCTATCAAACTTTGTTATTCAATACAACATATACGTGGCACGTCTGCAAGTTATTCACATTTCTAAAGAGCCAAAAATATATTTAACAAAAATTAAAATTTATTAAGGAATCAAGAAGATTTACGAATGGATATATCCATATTATTTCTTTGATTTCCTTTCTTTCAAAGATTTATTTCAAATGTAAACAGTTAATCATCAACTGGACCAAAGAATTTTCACTGCTTGGAGTTGGAATTGAAAAGCATTATTTACTTTAGGACCTAATGACTCCCAAAAATCAACTCTAATAAATAATAATTTGAAAGAAATGAATTTATGTAACGGATTTCAATTAATTTGAAATTAAAATTTACTAGTTGTTCATTGTTATTATTTAAATTTTTTGTAATTAATAAGGTCTAATTCAACGGTACTACTTTAATCTAGAAGAAGTACTTGGAAAGAGAGAGAGAGTCTTGAACGCGGTATGAATGTTGATCAGTATGATAATCTAACTATAATTGAATTATGTATATAAAATGGTTCACATTCATTTGTGTATATATTAATTCATTTGTCTGGTAAATTAGCTTGATTGGTGGGAATGTGATTCTTATTGTCAACAAGTCCAAGTCATAATTTCTAAAATTTGGAAAAAAATTCTTTGAGAAATTTAAGAGATCTTTCTCCTAATAAACTTTTTTATTAAGAAAATTAGATATGACAATTCACATTTTATTTACGAGTACTTATCCAAATCTTATCCAATTAAAGCGGATAATATATGAGTTGATTGGATAGTAGGTACAAATAAATCCATACACCAAAAAATAGCGTTGAATTTCTCTATCCAAATAATATGAAATTTCATTGTTTGAAAGTGAAAAAATCTCTTGTAACTCTTAAAAGAATAAGACATAATTTATTGATTTTCTCATATATCAAAATTAGTAAATTTGGGATGTGATATCTAGTGATTTCACTGTGTATCTTTAATTTTTTTTTTTTTTACATATTTCATTATATGCTTTAAGTAACTTGTGATGTAATATTTTAAATTTAAATATTTTTAACATTTTCCTTTAAGTTAGATGCACAATATTATTATTTCAAATATATATATATATATATATATATATATATATATATATATATATATATATATATATATATATATGTGTGTATGTGTGTGTGTGTGTGTGTGTGAAAAGAAGTGACTAGTGAACCAATAGACTTTATAAATAGAACATTTTATAATATTATCTTGTAATAAAAGGGGACTCTTCTCCTCGCACATAATATTTTCTCTTCTTTTCACAATCCAGTTTACTTTTCAAACACATATAAATGGGAATTTTTAGTGAGCTAAGTAATTGAGAAACTAGGCATTGTTGGTTGCTTGGATCATTATAAGATCCCCCTATTTATAATGGGCCAACTATGACTTCTATAATGTAATAAATTATTTCTATTAATGAAATGTGTTTGACATAATATTTCTTCATGAGTTGCATATGCTTGATTACGATTATATTGTGATGCTGTAATGATCCTATGAAAATATTATAATTTTATAATTTTTACCTATAATAAAATAATTAATGAGTTAGTTAATATATCATTTAATAAATAATCATTATAAATTAATGAACATTATATTAAATATAACTTTTTAGTTTCTCAATTTATATTCATTTTCTATAAAAAAAAATTTAATTTCAAGAAAAGTATATATTTGCATATATTTTAAAAATAAGATGTTTATTTGTTCTTAAAAATACAGATATACTTATTTTTGCTATATACACACTAACAAAGTATAGTTTTTTTTTTTTTTAGGAAATAGTATCAAAATAAACTTGAGTTCAGAGTCAAAATTCAAATTAAAAATGTATCATTTATCCTTTTTCTTTATAAGTATTTATCTTTTTCTTATAAATTTAAAACTCTTATATATTTTTCAATTTAGAATTATGATTATATTTTGTCATTTCCTCTTTTTCTTAATGTTAATGTAATTAATTTTTATCTCTTTATTTTTTTTTATATGCAATCTTCAAATACAATGTAAATTAAATAAATCAATCATCTTTTAAATACTTTTTAAAATTTTATATCTCTTTTCTTTCTATCTTTGCTTCACACATCTTTTTTCTTACTATTTTATGGTAGTACTTAAAAATGATTTGTATTTGTAAACCCTTTATCTTTTGAAAAAAATTATTATACTATTTTCTATGAAATTCACTATTAAAGTACAACTTATTAACTTAAATTCTACATATCAGTTTGATTAGAGTTAAATGATATCTGAAGTTGTATGAACTTTTTGATTTAATTTCAAATATATAAAGTGAAAAAATCATTTCCTTTTTTTCTTTTTAATTGTGAAATATAGTTAGATAACATAAAGTGACATAAAATTATTATAAAAAAAATAATATTCTATCATTTTTTTATCACCTTTATATTATTATTGAAATCTAATAAAGTAATTATTATAAAAACAATAAATATATCTACGAGTGGAATTTGATATTGTATTTTTCTAATTTCATTTATTTATTACAATGTGATATTTTTTCATTTATTTTGAATTATATATTAATTTTAAAACTCACTTTTCTTACTGGAAAATATTACTTTTACATAATTTATTATTAGAAAATTAATAGTTTAAAAAACTAAAACTGTGATAGATTTATATTGAGATAAAAAAAAAAATTTGTAATGATTAACTTATGACCTAAATAAAAAAGATCTAATTTTTTGAAATAAACTCATTATAATAATTTTGTAATGATTAACTTATGACCTAAATAAATGGCTAATTAAATAAGTTTTAAAAGGTTGAAATAACTAGTTAGCCTGTTTATAATTTCAATTCATTTATTCATAATTAAAAAATTCTTCACTAAAAAAAATATAATAGAAAAAAAAATTCAATTAAAAGTTGAATTTTTAGGAGACTAAAATTATGAAGAACCATTTGAAAGAAAAAAAAAAAAAAAAAAAAAAAGAAAGAAAGAAATATTAATAGATATTAAAAGATAAAAAGAATTTAGTAACTATTTGCAATTATATGTATTATAATTGTGTTAATTTTCTTCAAGATTGGCAATAAAAAAAAATGCATTTTTTTTTTTAAATGTATTGGGTCTGACTAGAACCGGGCCGCCTCCACATTATGAGCCTATCTTTCATTCAGGCCACAAGGCAATCTCATGGCTCGGAATGGCCTGGCTGAAAAAGCCCATCAAATCCAGCTCAAAAGATTGGGCTTGGGCCACAGGGCCACCAAGCCCGGTGATTTTAAAAGGGCAATTCAGGAGAATTACCTGAAAATGGGGGCAAGTTTACAAAAATGCACCCAAGCTGGAAATTTTACAAATCTATACTCTCCTCTTTCTTTTTAATATTTGATAGGACTTTCATCAAAAACCAAAAAACATAAAAACTCTACCAAATCTCTTTTAAAAAATGGAAAAACAACAAAAACAAGCATCGCAAAGCTATTTGACAGGGATTTCAAAATGAAAAAGCTAAACAAAATCGAAAGATTTGCATATTTTGAAGAAACAATCAGCTATGATCAACAAAAAAAAATCAATTTCTCAATTATTGCAAAGGTGTTTAAATTTGATAAATATATTTAAGTAGATTTTTGTGTTGTTTAGCTATCGTTGCATTATGATTTTTTAAACCGAAGATAATATATAATTTTTTTTTACAAAATTAAAAGTTTTAAAAGATGAAAGTTGAGTTTTAGATTTAAAACTTGCAGAAAAACAATAAAACAGAGTTATTTTTCAGCAAAATTAGGAAATAGTATATTTAGAGTATATCATAGGTATGTAATTTAGTAAATTTGATTAACTTGTATTTATATTATGTTCATTTGATATATATCCTAAAAGATTTTTGGATATTGAGTATTATAAAAATATAAATATATAACAATAATATATCAAGCGTGTATTAGATAAAAAATATTATAGTCTAAAAAATAACAAATAGTCTTTAAGATTCACAATAAATAATATATCTTAAGTATATAGCTAGTATATTTTAAGTATATCTTAAATATACTAAGTAATCTTAAATATATACTAGAATTAGATGCTTTAGTTTTTCTTGGAAACTTAACACCCTCAAGTTTCTTCTTTAAAAAAGTATTATTAACATTCTTTTCTCTTTTTTTCATCGAGAATCATCATCAAAATTAAAATTAAAATATAAACAAATTCAATAAAATAATATTTAAATTAAAAAATTTATTCCTAGAATTTATTGGTTCTTTCACCTATTATATATATTATTCGTGAAATAAGCGATTAAGATGATTTGATGACTATGCACATAAATTTAATTCAATTTAAAACTATGTTATGTGTTTATACAAAAAGGAATAATATAATTTAATATAAAATATACTTGTTAAATATAATTATCATTTTGTTATATTATTAAAATAGTTTTTTATGACATAACTACATAAAGGAAGTGCAAAAGGAAAAGAAACAATAAATAGTTTACTCCAAGTTTATTCCTAGTATATAAATAGTATACTCGTAGTATGTTCTGAGTTTATTAACCTTATATTCAAACATGCTTATATTTAAGCATGTTTTTGACAAGCAAAAAGACTAATATTTATACATTTAATCTTAATATTATTTAATTTTATTTAAAAATTAAAACTCTCACTCGTCTTAATAAAAAAATTTCAATCAAATGGGAAAATGAAAGAAAATCGAAGAATAAAAAGAGATAAACAGAGAGTCATATAACAATTCAATCAAAGATTAAAAAAAAAAAAAAAAGAATAGTGAAGTAATTTTGGGTCAATGCTTTTAATAAATAAGGTAAAAAAGTTAAGTAGAATAAATTAAAAAAAGAGTGTAAAAAAAAAAAAGAAAATAATAGAAAATTTTTCTGTAATTTCTTCATTTTAAAAAGATAACTAAACATATAGTAAAATATTATAGATATTTATTTTAGCATACGGTTTTGGATCTAAGTGTTTCGAAATTAGTAATTTAAATCTTACTAAAACATATATTTTGTAGAATTAAATAAATCAGAAGATTAAATAACAAGTAAAGAATCAAATAATCATATACATTTTGTTAATTTTTTTTTTAAATTATTACATTATTTTTTTAAGTATATTGAGAAATATTAACATTTTCATATTTTTTTATTTGATTAATTAACTTTCTTGATAATAAAAAAGTTTTCTTCCAAAATAAAAATTAAATAGAATATAAAAATTAAAAGAAAATTTATTTTATAACATGTACAAATGAAAATTTTTAATATGTTATTTTCTTATGTAAAAAAATTTATATACTTATTAAATATAAATTTTTGTATCATATTTTTCTAAAAAATGAAAAACATAGACAACAATATTACTTTGTATTAAAAGTATTTAAATAGAATAAAGGTATTTTAGTTAAGTTTAATAATGGAAAAGATAATAGAAGTATTATCTTCCTAAATTAATTATTTGACGAATTTTAAATTATGATAAAAAGAAAAACATCAAACCTGGAAAATTTGAATTTCAAGACGCTTGACTTTTGCGCACTTTTCCTTCAAGAACCAGTTCCCACTGTGTGTGAATTTGCCGAGTTTGTAGGAATTTTTACATGTTGTCCTTCTGTATGTACAGGCAGTTTCCACATGACCATGAAGGAAATTGCCCCTTTTACTAGTGGAGATTCTCACTTGACTCTTATGCCTATTGCTATAATTGCTGACCCCATTGTAGGAAAAGATTTCTTTCACTCATCTTTTAATATTTTTATTCAATCTTTCATGGAGGAATTTGACTTTTTTTTTTTAGGTTCCTTTTCATGGCACATAATCTCCTTCCAGTGAGCAATCAGGGACATGGACCATTGGACCCATGAACTTGACTAATCCTCTCCCAGCTCCAGTTCCTTTAGGAGACCTGTTTGTGTTCTCTTTTAGTGGTGTAGCTATTTCCAAGTCCATTAAGTGGGCATTGAAATCTTAGCCGAAGGCAACTGCACCATAGATAGAGTGGTTGACTGTCTCAAGCCACTTAATGAAATTGAAGAAATTGGGCGTTGATTATCTTGTGGGTATGAGTGTGCAGAAAATTGAGCCTTAAAATGTCCATCACACTCAAGGATATAATTGCACTTATCAGCCTTCTTGTTAGTAGATATGATGTTCCCAATTTGGTCAATGCTGTAGATTGCCTAGACTTTGCTCCTATGATTAGCTCATATTTTTCTCTCATAAGTAAGCATAGGGATGGGACTCCAACCGATAGTGAGCATGCTATATTTCTATGGGTTCAGTACCTATTTTTTCCCTCAGCTAGTAAGCCTACTCAGGATTATGTAGCCCTTGCATGTGTTATGGCCCATAGGACGATATTTGTTGTAGTCACCATGTTTTGTGGAGCAATTTACCATGCTTTGGCAAAATGACTACTGACTCTGGTGCCTACATAATAAGTCTTTAGATAGTTTAGTTGTGGTGGCTACTCTCCTACCACCCACTGTTGAGAGAACATTATTTTCAGCTTCCTACCAATTGTATTTTTGGAAGGAGACTGATGAGATGTTTTTTACCATGGGATTTTGAGAGGCATTTTCATTCTTCTGCTCTCTAATAGGGTAGGTGATGCCCACATTCTTTTCCTTCAAGAGTGGACCTAATAATGTAAATCCTCTAATTACTAGGACTCAATTTACAGGCAATCCCATGTAAGATGCAATCATCATGAAGCATTGGACCATACACCAGCTTAACGTATCTATGTGTAAGTGCTTTTTTCAAGGTACACCCCCGTGTTCCTCACACCTCCACAGAGCTGGATGTGCCTTCACTTTGGGCTCACCAGTTTGGTTTCACCAAGGAATCCCTCAACTTCTAGAGTTTTAGCATCCACCACAAAGGGCTAAGGGATTTATTTGTAAAGAGGATGTTAAATATTGTGTTTCTCAATATGCTTGTAAAATAAACTTCCTTGATAAGATTCCTAAGCTTGCTGATAGTTTTATGGTTCGGTCTGATAATTAATGGAGGCATAGATATGTTGAGCTAGTCACTTGCCCACTCTCAGATATTTTGGCACATCTGTTCCTTACTTTCTTATATTTATGCATTAATCACTTCTTCACATCCTTTCTTTAACTTTATTTTCTTTTTGAGTGATTGATTTAATGACCGTTATAGCAACGACAATGATGATGTGCTTCTACCACTTTCGAAGAAAAAAATGAAAGATGATTGAGGCAACTAGACCTAGGATAAGGCCAAAAATTGCCTTGGCAAATCTCTCCTCCACTTCAGAAGAAAAAGAAGATTGTGGCTAATCCATCTACACATGTACCTTCATGTTATTCTAATAGAGTGAGGCCAAAGACCAAGGGTTTAAATAAAGTATTTGATCACTTTTACTTAGTGATGATGACACTGTCTTTACTAGCATGCCTCTAAGGATGATCATCACTCATATGATAATCCTAGTTCCTGAGAAGGATAAACGCATGTCACAAGTCTCTTTTCAACATTCTTCATTTGACATGCAGCCATCTAGTACTACTCTTACTTTAGCTACAAAGACTCCTCTAGTTCCAACTCCTGTTGAGGTAATTCCTTCTGCTTACTGCATTTTATTTTCCTCTAATTTATAGGATTTTACCACCATTCATTCCAACCCATAGGTTGAGATTTCTACACCTCATTCTACTTAGCCTATAGTTTAGCATCCTCTAACTTTTATGACCTTCTCTTTAGCTCAAACATCACCATTGCTTGTTGTGGCTTCTGATTACCCATCTTAGGCTTGGCAGAGTATTCTTATGGATAGAGAGGTGTTAAAACAAGGAATTTTTTGGAGAATGGCAATAGAAAATTGATAACCTGCATTGAGGACCTTTGGATTCCAATTAAATGGTCATTCAAACCAACAGTGCTTGATTCTGCTTCACTAGTACCTCCCTTAATGCATATGTTATTTTCTGAAGACAAAAAGTCTTGGGATGTTAACTTACTCCAATCAATTTTCTAGATAATGTAAATTCTATTTGGTTAGTTCCTATTTCTCTTAAGCATAAACCTGATTCTATCATCTAGAATTTCTCAAAATTGGGCCAATATCTGGTGAAATTTGGTTATCAAATTGCTTTGAAGTTATATCGTGAAGGAATGGGTAATAATTCTATTGATAGTCCTAGGTTGGATAAATCCTTATGTTAGGATTTATGGAACTTGAAATATCCAAGGAAAATTCAAATGTTTCTTTAGAACTTAGCTCGAAACTACCTTCCCACTAGTCTAAGTCTTAAAACTAAAATCAGCTCAGTGGATGATTCTTATAGATGGTGTGGAAATATTGAAACTGATAAATATCTCTTCTCTTCTTGTCCAAAAGCTGAGCCTATCTAGTTTGGTTCTCCTCTTGGTATTAAATCTTCTCTTGTCCTAAGAAGCTTAGCGACTGAATGTTGGAAAGAGTTGCTATCCAACTTAAAAACCAAGCTTAAGGTATTGATCTTATTTTCTCTAGCTGGTCTCCTTTATGGCCCGTCTAGAAAATTAGGAATGCCTTAGTGTTTGAATCTAGATCTTAGGATAGCATGGCTGCAATTCGAAAAATTTTGGTCTATTGAGATGAAATTCATGCTGCAAATGATTCAAACTAACACGAGATTGTTGGTAGTTGTCAAGCTATGCTGGCTCTATCACAACTCATATGATCCCCTCCCCTTACTGGTTTCCTTAAGAAGAATTGTGATGGCGCTATGAAAAAAAAAATCATAATCTGGGAGCTGTGGGAATTGTTATCAGAAATAATTTTTCCCAAATCCAGGATGTTTTATGCAAATCCTTTTCTAGAATTTTTGATCTGCTTGTTTTGGAAGGCCTTGCAATAAGAGAGGCCATGGTGTTGAAAGTATCAATTTCTATATTAATCACTTAATATTTTTTATATTTAATCAATGTGGGATGTTCTAACACTTTGCCCTCAAGTGACAATGGGGTATTTAAAATTATAATTTGAATTAATTAGGAAATTAAGTTACTTAGTTACTTGGTACTTGATTTACTTTGGGTACTTTATTAAACATAATACAATTGATTAAATAGGATCATCCCGCTCAAATACCGTGTTAAATTTTTAATATAAATTTGGGAGAATCAATTTTAAAAGCTAATTTGTTAAGGTTGAGATGTCCATTTTTATATTAATTACTTAATATTATTATATTTAATATATGTGCTATATTCTAATACATGCTCCACTTAGGCACAATAAAATTAGTCTCATACGAGGTCATGGAATAAGGGGTAGACTTATCTATCTTTTCTTCTCTATGATTCCTTCTAAGGAGTTAGTGGAGCAAGGGAGGCAAGGGCGGACACAAAATTTAGGTAATGAGTGGACTGGAAACTAAGGCATACAATAATTTTTTTTATTTTTTTAATATATTAATATAAAATTTTCAGCATTCTTTTATTATATATAATCAACATCACCACCACCAATAACAAAAACAACAATAATAATAATGAAAAACAACTAGAAAAAATAAAATATATCCAAATTAAGTGTTAAGCTTTATTTACTCCATAAAAAAATTAAATAGAGTTCATAAACTATTTAAAATACAAAGTCATGATCTGAATTTCAGCTCATATAAAAAAAAAAAAAAAATTGGAGATCTATATTAAAAAAATTTTGGGGCCTATATATAAAATAAAAAAAAAAGGGGACAGTCCGGGTCAGCCTCCCGCTGGGCCTGCCCTTATCCTAGCATTCCGATAATTCCCTTTGTTCAAAGTTCGTTTGAGACTAAATACTAATTAATTATGATGAAAACAAATGACTGACATGAGACCTACAACAATAAATGTTCTCCCCACTGCCATCAATGCAATCCTTGACAAAATGATAAAGCGACAAGTGATCGAGTAACAAGAATAACTCCCCGGAGCGTTGCAGTCCTTGACAAGTAGTTGGAAAGTAATTTCCAACTTGCCAGCTTTCTCTTCTAGAAACTAAATGTGAAAGTATACAAATTTAATTATCAAATTATATTTAGTATAATTCAAATTTAACATGGACTGAAGTTGAATTCTTAGACTTCTCAAATATTGCTAGAATAAGATCTCATCGACCAAAGCTGAACATGATAAAATTAAAAGTTTTAGGTTCATTTTGATTAATTTTTAGTAAATTTGACTTTTTCATGATTTAAATTTAAAAATTTTTAACTCTAAAAGTGACTCCAATATTACTATAATTGTTGATTCATTTCTATTATTTAAAAATTTTGATTTGATTCAAATTTAAATTTTTTTTTTTTAATTTTAGAAAGAAAATGAATGAAAAATTAATTAGAATTTGTATAAATTATTAAAAAATTTAATTTTTATAAATTTTAAAAAAATTTAATTATCTTTTTCCTAAATACAGTGTAAAAAAAAAAAAAAAAAAAAAAAAAAAAGGTCGATTTTGATCATATTCAATGCAGCTTTCAATGACCACAGATGTTAGTAAATGGTCACATCAAAGGACTCATGTCAAAAGGACAAACGGTGGATACAAACGAAGAAAATTGTGTCCACATGAGTAGAATTTTTCGTGATGAAGTAGACAATAGTAAATGATATCTATAAATTATCAGTAATTAAGATTTAAAATGCATTAGATGGTGTATTTTCAAATCAATAAACAATTTATTTAAATTTTAATGTGATAAAAACAATTATTTTTTTTTAAATTTAAATTAGAAGAATATTTTCATGTAAAAATTTAAAAAATATATTGAATGACAAAGTAATAAATGGTTTTGAATTTATAGGTTGATTTTAAAAAAAAAAATTATTGTTTGAATTTAAGAAAATTAAATAAAGTTTAAATCGGAAGAATATTTTCACTTGAAAAAATTAAAAGAATATAATGATGAAAAAATAAAAAATAATTAAAAGAATATTAGTGAACATAATTAAGATAATATTTGAACATAATTAAGATAATATTTTTTAATTAAAAAATTAAAAAAAATAATTTGAATGAAAAATAATTAAAATAATCAAAAGGTAAAAAATATAAATGACTCTAGAAATATTAAACTTTAGTATTTTTTTTTAATATGGTTACTATAAAATTCATTTATGGATCCAAAATGACGTGCTGAGTCAGATGTTTAAAGTGACATTTTATATTCCATTCGTACTCTAGCAAAATTTTGATTTGAATATAGCCAAGGGCCTATGATTGAAAAAAAAAAAAGTTTAGGTATTTCTTGTAAAAAAAGATTTTCTTTAGTGATCACATCAAAAAATACCAAAGTTTGATATTTTTGATATCATTTCACTAGAAGGTAGGACTATGTTTTAAGTTTTAATTTCAAAATGTTTTAAGTTTCAATTTCAAAATCTTAACTTGTTTTTTCCAGTTCTCAATTCTTAATTTGTAATTCCAGTATCCCTTCTCATTTCAATAGCTTCTGTCCAAGAAATTCAAGATAAATATTTAGAGGAATTATAGATGTATGTAGTCTAAAATCCTTTAAAATATGAAAATAAAGTCTTAAAATATATTTCTATCAACTAATCAATATATTTAATGTGAAATACATGAATTTCGATGTATTCTCCCAAAATTCTTTAAAAAAAATGATCCAGGTATATTTTGATATTTGGCCTTAATTACTAATCAAAAATTTCTCTATGATTGAACTGTATAATTTTGAATTTAATATTGTCTCTTTTCTCAGTTTGCTAGCAAGTTGATTATTCAATATGCAAAGTTCCCGTGCACTTCCTTTAGTATTCTTTGAGCTCTTTTCCTTGCATAAGCTTATGCACTTTGAGGTACACTAGTTCATTCACTTTGATTTTAGGCTTTTTAGCTCATTTCCCTTCATAAATCTCGCAATTTTTATACAATTTAGAATTGAAATAAAAAAATGGGTGAAATGATAATAATTTTATTCATTTTACTTAAAATTTAGGCATATATATAGAGAAATATTAGGTACATCAAAATGTTAGCTAGATGTCACCAGTGACCGATCTAGTTTTGTAGATTCAGGAGGCAACACTAAAGGTTTTTTAAGAATTTTGGGAGGGCGAAAGATATATTAGGATGTAACGTTCGATTCTTAAAGGATATCATATACGGTACATTCAGTTGAAAAAATTTGTTTTTAAAAAATTTAGGTAACTTTTTAATACATATTAAAATTTTTCAAAAAATTTTGTGAGGGCCACTACCATTAAGGCCGAGCATGGGTTAGTCCAAGCCAGAGGTTTAAAAATCTCCAAGATTGGATTGAATTAAATTTAAAAAAATTGGATTTGAGTAGAACTAAAATCTGAACCAAAGTAAAAAATCTCTCTATTATATTATCACCACAAAATACACGCATTTTAATAACTAGACTTAGAGACTACAAAAAAATTAGTCTCTAAATAGACTAAATAGCGACTGATTAATGATTGAATTAAAAAATTTGAAACATTTCATTAATTTAGAAATAACATTGCAATTATTTAGTTGCTAAAAATGCCAGCAAAAAAAAGGTGCGACGCTTTGCTGTTACATATTAGTCGCTAAATTAAGACTAAATGCAATCTTGTCGCTAAAATGTGACAAGATTATGGCAGAAGAGAGATATTTCATGATCCGAATGATTCAACAACCGACCATTTTAGTAGCTAAACGTAGCGATTACTTAATTATTAATCATTAAGTTTTTTTTTTTAAATGAAATTTTAATTTGAATGTTAGCTATAAGCTTTGTAGTATCTAATAACGATTGAATTTAGCAAGTAGGTTTGGTCGCTAAATTTGTTTAATGAAACTTTATAGTTTATTAAAATTAACTATAAAAATTAAGTAGCAACTAGTTTAGTGATTAAAGTTTTTAGTCGCTAATTTCGAATTAAAACTCATTGTATGGTTTCTTATTCACGACTATTCTCTACCTCAAATCCTTATACGCAGTAACCTCCCCTCCCCACCTTCGGCAATGAGGTCAGATCATGTGTCCTAGTGCTGCTAGTCGCTAATCGGACATCAATGCTTATCGCCGTCATCGTCGGCTCTTCAATTTCAGGTTTTTATTCTTCCCATTAAGCTAAATCCATCTATAGATATTTCCTTTATTTTCTTTATATTTTTAGTTTTGAATAATTGCAATTTTTTTTTAATTAATTGGAATCTATAAAGATTTTTCAAAAATATGTTTTCAAGAATTGCTAGTTTGTTAATGAAATTAAAATTAAAAATATGCGTTGAATTATAATTAAATTATGTAAAATTTAGTTAGTATTATGTGTTTAAATTAACTTTGTTAATTTTAGTTTTTAATTTTCGGTATTAATTTTAGATATATACATTCATCATAATTTGTGGTGAAATATCTAGATTTAATTTAATTATATTAATTTACATGAAATAAAAATATATGTTGAATTAAAATTATGTGTATAAATAAATATCCAAAAAAATTATTTTTTAGATGTATAAATATAAGGAAATTAATTTTAATTCAATGAAATGATTTATAATTAAATAAATTTTATTGGATGTGTACTTTGTGTTGTTGAAAATTATTCATATTTAATTGGTTATTATTGGGAATGTATAGCATATTTAAGTTATTAATTGTTGATGTTAAATGAATATTATTTAATAATTGATTAAATATAATTGGGTATGTATAGAATAAGCATGGAACTGTTGTTTTTGAATATTATTAAATTATTGTTCTTATATAAAATTTCTTGATATATATATATATATATATATATGAAGTATTGCATGTACCAAGTATGTCTCGTTTTTTAGGTTGGATTGTCAATGATACAGGAGAAATTTCGCCAGATTTTTTAACTAATTAATATTTTTTTAAATATGTTGTATATCTAAATTAAGTAATAAAAATTTAATTGAAATATATTTTTTTATTATGCAGGAGTCATAACTATTTTTGTCCAACGAGCAGAAGTCATGCTTCATTCGAGATTTTGACGATTCGCATCTACACATTAATAATGCTAACCAAAAGCAGTAGCGCCTCTGATATTCAAATAACAATAATGGTAGATCCTCTACTGAAGCAACTGCAACATTTTCATTGAAAGAAAGTGATGAAATCGCACACATCCATACAATTATTAAGGATGAGATTAAAGATTTGTTGAGACAAACATATCATGACATATGCAAATGACCATCCTACAAAATTTACAGCAGTTTTGAGAGATAATTATGAAGACAACAAAAGACTTCGTGTCCCGCAACGATACTATCGATCCAACATAGATGACTCTTGCTTTTCATATCATATATTGAGATATATTTCTTCTTTATAGATGACTGTAGTTTTTTTATTCTATCAATTGTTTTTATTTAATTTTAATTGGAATTTATCAGTTTTTTATTGTATTAATTAGATAATTTTGTATATTTTTATTGTATTAATTTTAAATAATATATTTCAGAATAATTATTACTTTTAATTGCCATTGCTTTATTATGATGTAATTATATGATATTAATTAGTACTAAAATTTTTTACATAATACTATTTTTTTAAAGAAATTTTTTTCATATAAATTGGCTACTAAATATTTTAGTCGCTAAAGCAATTAATTTTTAAGAATTAAAACAACCTTAGCTACTAATTTAGCTATTACAAAAAAAGTATCTAAATGGCGATTAGAAGTATCTAATCTCTATTTTGTTGCTATAATCAATTGACTCAGTCCTTTATCTAATGAAATTAGCGACTACTTTTTTAAGTTGCTGAGACTACTACTCTTGCTAAAAAAGTTTAGCAAGAAAGACAGATACCAACTCAGTGTTTGTCTTTATTTAGTTGTTAACACAAATTATTTAGTAGCTAACACAAATTAGCAACTAAAAAATTACTTTTAGCGACTACAACACTAAAATGCATGTTTCTAGTTGTGTATCCCAAAATTTTTTTGGGAAAATACAACTTGGAAATTTGATATTTCAATACAACGTAATCCAATTCAATACAACTTAGAGATTCAAAGATTTTCACTATATTTTAATCCATTGATTCAATATTAAAATTAAACATAAGAAATGATTAATTAATGAAAAAACTATATTTAAATAACCTCAAATTTTATTTTAGTATAATACAGTCTGATGCTAAATTAAATCTAATCTAAAAATATTATATCTCAATTCATTGATCCAATATTAATATTTTACTTAATTCAAGTAATTTTATTCTTGACTTATATACTATTTAAAGCTAATACATAATTTCTAACCATTTTCTGATTTTTTTATACAAACTATTAGCTTATTGCAATACTTTCTTATTGATAATGTTGTTAAAAAAAAATTTAATCTTCTTGGTCATGTTTTGTAATCCTCAAAATTTTTAAAAAGAAACATACCAAGAAAACAATTAAATCATCAATCTTTAATTTCTTCCTACAATGATTCAAGAAAGATATCATAACGAAAGCATACTTATTGAATCCATGATGTTCTTGATTGAAGGATGATGATCTTGATGGAATTGTAATCTTCCAATTGTAGAATTTCTTTAATTGTCTATAGTTTCTCTCCTGATGGGATGAAGAAGAAAAGATGTGTTCCACAGTTGGGGACCATAACCCTTTTAAAAATATATTACTGCTGTAAGCAGTTAATTTTCAAGTTTTAATATTTCTAACTTGGCCCCTCATCAAATTAGAAATATTGCTTATGGTATCTACACATTACCTTTCATAACAATTATGCCCTTAGCCATAAAATTTTATTCTAAATAGACCACATTGATTTGGCTAATTAAATAATGGCTTAACACATTTAATTATTAAATATGTAGTCCCAATTTTCTTTTTTTTTTTTTTTTTTTTTATTTTTCTAACAAATGTATCACAAAGATGTTAATTGAAAAAAATATATTTTTAAAGATTAGAATATTAGATTATATAATACTAATAAAATTTTAATCTAAAAATTTATTAGTATCATATGAATATAATTACGATTAAAAAATGACAATATTACTGGACTTACAAATTAATACATCATATTTTCTTATTATTACGGCTTAATTAATCAATGCATTTATTGAAAGTTTTTTTTTCTAAGACATATATGTAATGAATTTAAAATATTTAATTGTAATATGTGATTATATTTTAATATTACTAAAACTTAATCCATATTATATTACTAATTTTTTATTAATACAAATTTAATGAACTTAATATTTAAGTAAATTTATAAATATCAATAGTTATATATATATATATATATATATATATATATATATATATATATATATATATATATATATATATATATATATATATATATAATTCATCTAAATTTTCATTTAATATAATTTTGATATAATTTTATAATTTTTGTATTATCTACATACTATCTAATTAACATTAATTGTATAATATAAATAAAAAATTAAAAAATTTTGATACACTTAGATTCAGAAAAAGATAAAAGAATCAATAATTCAATTTAATTCTAAATATTTTCAGCCTAATGGTATAGTCCACGTTTAATCCTAACTGCCAGCCTCGCTCCTAGATGGGCATCCACCATTGGATATCACGATGCTATCTGATTGTCAAAAGAAAGGTAGGAAAAACGACAAGTCTTAGCAAGAGGCCAATCTAATAGTCAAAAGGCATATCAAAAAATGGATATAAATTGAATTTCTCCCAAGGAAAAAGGCCAGACTATGTATTTCCATATATACACATATAGCTTCTATCTAAGAAAGTATTGAATTAATCTATCATTCTTCTTTTTTTATGTTTTTTATTTCACTCTCACTAATCGGGCTTATTTAGCTTGTTTCTTATTAATAGGTGGTGATTGATATTGTTAGTTTTATGTACAAACAAGAATTATTTCAAAAGGTAACTCTTCTATTTCATATTGAAAAATACAAAATATTTTATTGACAGAAGTGTGATTGTAGACTTGTAAAGAAGCAAGAAATATAAGAATGCGTTTGGCACACCCTAATAGGATATAAGGTAATGTAACTAAATAAATTTCTAATGTAAATTTATAATTTATTCGATTATAATATATTATATCTTGTTACCGCTTACTAAATATATTCTAAGTGAATTCGCATGCATGTGAGCTTCACTCAAACCAAGCCACATGGTTGAATTTCATATAGCATCTCTTTGTAAGATTTTAATTATTATTTATTATTATTATAGTTATATAAAAAATAATTTCTCTTTGTAAGGTTATACTATTAGAAAGGTGGCTATAATATTTTTATAATTACTTATTATTACCCTAGTTACATAAAAATTAATTTAAAAAAATAACATATGGTCTAAAATTTAATTTAGCTGGCTAAAACACTACTCCAAATTTTTATATTATTCTTCTAAATGTTATTTATAATATTGTAATAATTATTTTTAATATAATAATTATATAAAAATTAATTTGTAAAAATATTTTTATTAGTAATAATTTTTTATAAGGGTAACATAATCTAAACTTAAATTAGTTATCAATTGGTGGTTAAAAATTCTAAAATAGAACTTTTCAAATAAATTGTTATTTGGAGTCTTCATAGCTATCAATTGTTTTAACTTTTTTTTTTTTGTACTTATAAAACGGACTGATTTTAGTTGTTGGGAGTAAAAATAAATAAATAAATAAAAGTTATTAGTTGATTCTCATTAACTAAACCAAAAATCTACAATATCTTTTTAAATTTTTTTTTTCAATTAATTAGTATCTCATTTTCATGGGAATGTATTTTAATTACGAAGCTTTAAAATACTTAGCTCACAATGAAATTTAATTGTTCATTTAATGAAATTGTTAATGTAATAACGTTAAGATATGTGAATTTAATTGATGAATTTAAGTTTAATAATATTAGAGTTGTCTTACTCTTCACCATAAAACTATAAGATTGTAAGTTAAAAAAGAAAAAAAAAATAATAAATGAAAACTTAAGGTTGAATCCAATATATGTATAGCCCCTTTTCCCATATCTGCAATATTCAACTTGGCCTTATTACAAAGAGACATATTTCACAGTACACTGGTTAGTTAATTATGTTTTTTTAATGGTATAATTTCCCTAGCTAGCATGGGCTTGAATTGCTCCTGATTTTTTTTTTTTTTTTATCTAAAAGTAATTTATTTATTTGTAGATGTGTATGTTTTATTTTGATTTTGGTATTGTCACTTTTCTCAGGTTGCTAGCAAGTTGATTATTCATTATGCAAAGTTCCAAACATGTTGCTGCCTTGCCATTTCCATTTGGCTCCCACCCTTTGGCTCTTCTCAACCTTGTCAAAAAGCTAGCAATTGCTTCCCCAAACACACAATTTTCATTTTTGAACTTAGCAGACTCCAACAATTCTCTCTTCTTTGGATCAAAAGCCAACAATAACAATCTGCCTGATAACATAAAACCGTACAATGTGGGAGATGGTGTTCCGATAAATCATGTCTTCTCAGGAAATCCAATAGAAAGATTGGAGCTATTCATAAAGGCGACGCCCAATAACTTCAAAAAGGGGTTAGAATTGGCAATGGCAGAAATGGGTCAAATTAGTTGTTTGATAACAGATGCTTTCTTGGTATTTTCAGGATCAATTGCTAATGAATTGAGTGTTCCTTGGATCCCAGTTTGGATACCTATGCCCCATTCTCTTTCTACTCATATTTATACTGACATGATTCGTGGTCAGTACTTTACTAATGGTGATGATAAAAGTGGTATTTTATCGAAAACCCTGGATACTATTCCGGGGTTAGATAAAATGAGGATTGAAGATTTACCTAATGAAATTTTATGTAGTGATAAAAAACAAGAAACACTTTTATCTTCTATGCTAGATCAAATGGGTCATGTTCTTCCGCAAGCTAGTGCTGTTGTTACGAATTTTTACCAAGAACTTTACTCTAAACCCTTATTAGATGATCTCAAATCCAAGTTTCCAAGATTGCTTAGTGTGGGTTTTGTGACTCTTTCAATTCCACCACCACCTTTGCCATTATCAAGAACAGATTCTACTGGTTGTCTTTCATGGCTAGATAATCAAAATCCCAAGTCTGTGGCATATATTAGCTTTGGAACTGTGGCTGGGGTCCCCCCTAATGAGATCAAAGAGTTGGCAGAAGCACTGGAAGAAAGTGAAATTCCATTTCTTTGGTCACTTAGGGACAATTTAAAAGCAAATTTGCCAAATGGGTTTGTTGAGAGGACTAATTTGCATGGAAAAGTGGTTTCTTGGGCACCGCAGACTCAAGTATTAGCACATAATTCAGTTGGTGTGTATGTGACACACTGTGGAGCTAATTCTGTGTATGAAAGTATGGCAAATGGAGTTCCAATGATTTGTAGGCCTGTTTTTGCTGATCATATGATTAATGCAAGATTAGTAGAAGAGATATGGCAGACTGGTGTGAGAGTTGATAATGGTGTCTTTACAAAAAATGGAGTCATCAAGAATTTGAAGCTTATCATGGCATTTGAAGATGGGAAAGGAATTACAAGAAATGTTAAAGCCTTGCAAGAACTTATTTTGAAGGCTGCTTCTCCCACTGGATACGCTGCCCAAGATTTCAAGACTTTGGTGGAAATGCTTTCATCGAAGTAATTAGTAGTATAGTAACATTAGTTGGTATTTATAAGTATGCTTAAATTAATAAGTAAATAATGGGGTGGGTTATTTCCACTTCTTTAAATTCTTCTCACTCTTACTATCTGTTTTAGAGTATTTAACACTTAATCCATAGTTTGTATTGCATGCACCAATAAATTCAGAAATTTCTGTTTGGGTGACACTATTGCCACAATCTTTTATTAAATGTGTCAATTTTTTTGGAGCGTTGTTGTCAGAAAAGAAGTTGGGTTAAAAGCAAAAATCATTAATAACTTTTCAATGGTTTAAAGCAAAATTATTAATAACTTTTCAATTGACAAAAATATTCTTATGGTTGTTGATGCTCTTGGCTTACCTTTTATATCTTTAATAATTTTCAATTATATTTTTTTATATCAATTTTTCTATGTAAATTTTAAATAATATATTTATTTTTATAAACATATAATGATTAAAATATTATATTTATTAATTTTATCATATTAATTAATAATAAATTATTAAAATTAGGTTAAAATTAAAAATTAAAATTAAGTATTAAATAACATATCAAATTGGAAATTTCAAAATTTGACATTTTTTCTTAAAAAATTACTATCTTATTTTTTCTATATTTATTTTACTTATTTTTTTAAAAGATATTTAAAATGTCTATTTTTTTGTGGACTATATTTTTTTTGTAGTTCTGAAAAAAATTAATTGATATTATAATAATTTTTTAATCATTTAAAAAATATGTATTTAGCTATTTTTACAAAATATTATTAGAAAAGAAATAATTTTATTTGCGAAGTATCAACTAGAATATACATATAAAATATCATGAAATTTTTTAATTAACTTAATTTTTCACTTTAAATATAACTTATTTTTTATTTAAATTTTATTGTTTGAAACCTTAATTCATTATGCTTATCTCAAATCTTTATCTTCTTCCTTTGATAGAAAAGAAAAATTAAGTTATAATGTCTTGAGAATCTAACAATCAAAATTTTGATTCCGTTGCTTTGATGCCCAGAATTATATATAGACATAGTAATATTTTGCTGATTCATTTTATATTTTTTCATTTTACATAAAAAATTTGCACATCAACAACAGCCACCAAGTTTCATACTTTCCATCCATGTATTTTATTTTAGAAAGAAAATTTGAAGTATGGACATGTGTATCAAATTATCAAATACTGATAATATTGATATATTTAATAATTACATGTTTAACAAAATAAATTATAAATTTAAGTGTCTAAAGAAAGTTCAGCGAGACATAGTATGGCGATAAGTGCATATTCCTTTGAGTAATATACGCATGATAGATTCTTCCTTTCCAATGTTACAAAAAAAAAAAAATGTGTCTGAAGAAAACTTTAGACTCTCTTCGTAAAAACCTGAAAATAAAAGATAATTTTTTTTTCCCATTAAAAAAAAAAACGTTTTTTGCTTGATTTTTGGTGAAATTTTATACTTTGGTTATTCATTTAAATGTGAGTTAGTGGTTTTTAACTTGCCTTTTGATAGTTGATTTTGGGATGAAAAAAACCATCTGGGTCCTTGGGGTTGGCTGCAATATGCATTGCAAGCATTGAAAAGCAAGGTTTCCCTTGTTTTGTCGGAGACCGATAAATCTGTGGAGATCGAAGAAATGGCAAATACAAAAGTAGCAGTCAGAGATGTTTCTGGCAATTCATATTTGAAGAGCACACTCAATCCTTGGACTTGTGCTTTATGTAAAGTAATAGCCACAAGTAAGACAGACATTGTTTCTCATTTCCAAGGAACGCGACATGATCTTGCTCTTGAGAATCTAGAAAACAAAGAACAAATGGCAACTGTAGTTCCGGCAGCTTCACTAGTGGATTAAAGTAATTTATAAATAAAATTAAAAAGTTTCGAGAATTATAAATTATAAACAACATAATTAGTGATTTATAAATAAAATAAAAAAAATTACAAATTTTGAGAATTAAAATTAAAAATATTTATGTATAATGTAAAAAATACAGATAACCAAAAAAAAAGAAAATTGGAGATTAAAATAAACATTATTTATATATGGAATAAAAATTAATAGGCATTTAATATGACAGTTTAAATTTTTTTTTTCATACAATAATCTTATTTCGTTAAATGAAATGAAAAATAAGAAATAATATGAAATATCCTGAATGTTCAATTATTTTTCTAAAATCCTATTTTGTACTGAATGATAATATTTTATTATTTTATTTATTTAATTAAGTAGATATTAAAGTTATATTTTATTAAAATGTATATTTTTATATCATTTGAAATTGTATTGGTAATAGTAATTATATTACAATATTATATATGTATGGTTAATGGTAATTTTATTTAAATATTATATATGTAATATTATTCTGAAATTATATTTTGATATTGAGTATAAAAAAAAAAGAGGTATTAATTAATATTATTGTTATATATACATATAAATTTATGTTGCAAATTATTATTATTATCATTATTATTATTATGATTATTATTAGTATTATTATTACTATTAATTTGTATATATATATATATGTGTGTGTGTGTGTAGTGTAATATAAGTATATTTATATTAGCATATATATATATTGGTGTTAAGAAAAGAAGAAGAGGAAGAAAAGGAAAAAAAAAAAAAAAAAAGAAAAGAGAGAGGGGCAGCAGTTGGCTGCCAGCTGGCAGCCAAAAGAGACAGGAAAGGAGCAGAGATGGGAGCGGAGAGAGAGGAGAGAGGCTGTGGTGGAGTGCACCACCATCCGTCCGGCGGTGGGCTGCACCGCTACCACCAGTGGCTAGCCCACCGTCCGTCGACCCTAAGAGAGGTGGCAGATCGTGGATCGGCCGATGAATGGCGGAGCAATCGCGCGAAGAAAGAGTCCGACCACTGCGAATTCAATTTGAGTTTTCGGCCGATTCTGGCTGCCAAATCGAGCATGGCTGGTCCCATTCAACTCCTGAGGATGAGAGCTTTAATTTGGTACCTACCTTATCCCCTGTAGATCACCGGAGGAGGAGATCGAAAAACGCAAAACCACACCTTTGGAGGCATTTTTCGGCGGCTGGAGAGTGAGTGACGGCGAGTGGTGACCATTTTCGTGATCCTGGAGTCGAGGTGACCTGCTAGTGTAGAAGTCCCACAGATTCGCCACCATCGGCGGCGGCGCATGCCCGGCCGGCGGCAGCATGTGGAGAGGTCCAGCGGTTCTGTTTCGACGTTTCGACGTGATTCTCGGCATCCGTATGATCAAAATTTGTGAAGGTTAACTGGAAACCCGTGTATTTCAGTTGTTAAGTAAGTTATTTTATGTTTAACAGTCTTTAGAGTAATTGTTAAGTTGTCGAGTCTGTCTTTGGGTTCAGTGTGATTCTTATCCTGATAATGTTCATTGTTGCAAGGTGTTGATGTCTGGCGTCTTCCTGGTTCCAAAGGCTGCACTTCTGAGGGAAGCCAGTCAGAAGCGTTGTCAGTTAGGTGAGTGATACTCACTAATGTATTATCCTATTTCCATATACATCTGCATTTCTGTGTGTATATATATATGTATATTATGCACTACTACTACATATAAGCATGTAACATTTGATTGTGAATGATGAATCAATATTCTATATTCTGTGCTGTATTGTGGTTGTGATTGACGGATGGAGGTCGGGAGGATGCAGTACCACTTAGGAACTTTTGAGATGAATATGGTTATGGATACTATTATGATTATGATTCTGTTGAGATTTAGAAGATGAGCTATGACTGATGGATGCTGGCCGGGCCTGCTTATCGCCAGGACCGCTATCAATCGGGTCAGGGCTGCGTGGTACAGACCAGTGACGGCCGGGCCCCTTGGATAAAAGAGACAGATTATTAGATTCAGAGAGGCAGGATAGGGGGATTGGCTCCCCATATTGAGATTAAAGTGGTACTGTGAACCGTATCTCGTCCTTATTTGATGATATGAATTGTCTATCTCTATGACATAGTGCATAGCATGTGCATTAGAATTCTATCTCAAATATACTAGTTTAATATATTAGCTGGTGTCATTCACTGAGTCAAACGCTCATTCCTGTTCATCTTGTTGTTTTCAAGTCAGGAAATGAGCTAGTGAAAAAATTGTACTTGAGTAGACTGCCAATTTCCCTTCGGCAGTAGTTTGTATTATTGGATATTAAGAATACATGTAATAGATGTATATTTATAATTATAATTCTAGAACTCCGCAATGTTACACTTTGTATTTGTACATTATTGATTATGCAGTTATATACCTAAAGAGTTGTGATTTATTGTTAAGCAAAACCTTTTTATAATTTATTACATTTATGGAATAAACAAGTTGTTGGCCCAACGAGTTTTTTTTTTTATAATGATATTATTTGGATCTGCTTACCTCATTTGGGCCCATAGCCCTTTCAGTTTTGGGTTTTCTGTTATATGTTTTGGGTTAGGCTTATTACGGGCACTGGTAGCCATGTGCATTTCTCGTGTCCTAATGCCGATCACGTGCCCTCGGGTTTGAAGCATGACAAAACTGGTATCAGAGCCGAGATCTTGTGACCTTTAATATATTCAGTGTTGTGGGTCCTTATTTCTGTAACATGCAAAGTGTAGGATTTCTAATCGTCTTTTTGAGTTTCTCTTGTTTTTAATTCAGCGTTAACGTGGTGTAATGATGAGATTTTCGTTATTATTGAGCTTAATGCTTATCTGTTAAGATTTTTACAGTTGTTAATTATCAGTTAGGAAGTATAAGAGATAAGGTCATGTCAGAGATATCTTTGTTTTTCTTGATTATTAGAGTATCAGGTCTGGAGATTTCTTTATTAGTATTCTATTGTACAGGGAGTTCTCTATTACCTAAAAGATAAGATAAGCTCTAACTTGCTTTATTTCTGTTTATCCCGTGAAGTGATTTGATTAATTCTAGTCACATGCAAATGAACATTTGTCACCTTAGATAGAGTTGAGGATTGTAGTTGTTTGACTGGTTTCATCAGTTATATTCAGACAAGACTTTGTTATTAGCTAAACCAATTTTCGAGGAAAGTTTACTGTAGTTTTCTCGGTAAGGAAGCTAAGTTTATTATTTATTGGAGACACAGGTATTATGCAACTCATCATTTAGTTCTAACTTTCCTCCTCATTTGAAAATTTTCTCTTGACCTAATAGTTACCCTTTTTAAATATCACCTAAATTATGTGGCATCTTCTTCATCTTCCTCTTCCCCTCGACCTGATCCTTTTCTTTACCAAGCCCTTCCCCCAGAGATTTGAAGCAATATCTCTGAAATAGCCCTTCAAAATTTAGCCTCTGAACAGATCTTTAAGTATCAAACATGTCTCATTCGAAGGTATGGCTCTCAGTTTGTGAAAGAACTAACTATCCACCCTGACTATCCTTTTCTGAGGCCATATGCTTTCATGGATATGACAGTGGATTCATTCTGGATATGGCCTAAAGAATTTCTTTGCTTTATGTGGTATTTTCTTCATCTCTATCATATTGCTATAGAAATTCAGCCTTTCATTTTCTGAGGTATATCCAGTGTCTGGATGGCAACAACGCAGCTAACCCGCATTTGGTTACTTTCCTGTGTTGGTTTAATCCTTTGGACCGGTGGATGAGATTTCATATCACGAGTTTGGGTAAGTATTTTTGGACAGATGGTCCTACTGTTCGAACTCTGTTGGTTTTTCATCGTCCTTATACTGCTGTGAGCGATCTTTCAGGCACCCGTTTGATCGTGAATCCTCAAGTTCTTATCTATAAGTCTTGTTATTTTTCATTTTATAAGGACGTTTTTTATTATACAGACGAGATTACTGCCTTTCAGTACTTTATGTGAGAAAAATAATACTCCTTTGCGTGAGATGTGGCCCCCTAGTGAACCCGATGCTCCATGGTGGGATTTTTCTCCTGAGTACTATTGTGAGATTAATAATGCTCTGAATGATTGGGATCAGAATTGTCTTAAAGAGTTGTATCGAAGAGATGGTCCTCAGCCCATAGTGCCTAATGGTGATAAGTTTGACCCCACTAATCATATTTGGACTCACCTTATGGAACCTTCTTTAGACTTTACTGAATTTGATGAGACAGCCTTTTTCAACCAGTATGATGATGATGTTATGAATTTGTCTCCCTCGCATGAGCCTATCAAGAAGTGATAGGTTAAGAAATTTATGGGGGAAGTCAGTGGTAGTTATGATAAGAGACTTGCTAGGTTGCAGGATCCTGGATTTGTATAAGTATATTTTCTTCTTTTCCTTGATGTGATGGATTGTTTTTCTTTTCTTTTTGGTTGTGATGTGTAGAGGCATTGTTGAGGCAGTTAACGAGACTAGAGACACTGCTTCAGTAGGTTGTGTAACCCTAGGTGTTGTACCCCTTTTATTTTCTGTATAAGTTATGCTTAATATAGTATATAAGAATAATTAAGTTGGGTATATTTTGCATAATTCTTAATGACTTTGATGATTTAGGAGTTCATAGATTTAAATGAAATTAATTTGATGATCATAAGATTTATTAAGTTGGGATATTCTATTGAAATAGAACAAATATTGTGATATGGTTTTTGTTTAGAATTTAAGAAATATAAGAAATTGAATTTAAGGATCCCCGAGAACTTAATCCAGAAAAGGTATAAATGATCTTATTCAAAATTTTAAATGATTTGGAAATGAAATATTTTAAATGAATTTAAAGATGATAATTGATTTTAAAGTATTATTTTAACACTAGTTTTGAGAATTTGTTATTTTAGGACTCTGTACTCGTGTCCAGTGTGTGTATCTGTCTACATCTGTTGAGTCACGCATCATAAAGTTATTGGTCATTATTTATACATCATGTCCTTCATTGATTATTGCATTAAAATTGCATATTGTGTAGCATCCCTGGACACAGTACCTTAAGTTCTAAAATAAAAGTGAAAATGTTCTAATTACTACGAATGATTTTAAATAGTTTTGCAAATTTAAATAATTTTGAATATACCTGAAGTGGATTTAAGTTCTCGGAATGAGATAATATTTTGAGATATTAGATTTTATGCTATGTTGGAGGAATGATTAAAGATTAAGTACTGACTTTTATTAAGGAAAAGAATTTTAGTATGCCATAAGTAGAATTATTATTTGAACATATTCATGAAGTATATATGTTTAAGTTGAGATCAAATCAGAGTGACATAGATTAAGAAAGACATAAACCTGCGTGGAGATTTTATTCGAGTATTAATAATAGTAGTGAATTCATTATTTTGGTGTGGATAAATGAAAAGATTAGAATATGAAATATAATAGGATGTTAATAGAAATTTCGAAATAAGATAATGTTATGGGTTAAATGTATATGGTTGTGAGGCAATAGCCGTGTAAGCTATGATGTCAAAGTATTTTATAAAAAGAGAGTAAGTCTGTAATAATTATCAGCAAGTAAGGTATAATTAGAGTTAACTGAATTTCTTGACGACTTTGTAATATGAGGAATGTTGAACGGAATGATAGAATTATTGGTTTTGTATATTTATTAGTACGTATGCATATATGCTGATAGGTACCATTTTTTGCTGTCCTGGAGGGAGGAAACCCTTGACAAAGGTTGTATATATTGAGGAAATTAGTTAAAGCAAACAAGAATGGGAAGCAAACTATTAAGTATTGGTATGTTTCACTTGATAAAATGATTAAGGAAATTACTATTGGAGTTATTGTCATGATTAAATATAATAGGAATTATAATTTTGGTGAGATATTAGACATGAGAATATTTATCGAGGTCATGAGAGATTAAGTAATAATTATTAGTCTGAAAATGAATTATGAAATATTAAGAGTGTTATTAATTTAGAGTTGTCTGTTGGATTTTTATATGGTTAATATAATAAGTAATAAATGGAAATGATAAACTAGGCATTAATATTAACTTTAGTATTGATAAAGACTTAAAGATAAGATATGTTTAAGATGATAATTGATTGAATGTGAAATCAAGGGTTGTGTTAATTTTAGCTGTGGTTAAACCAAGATATAGGAATAAAGAATCATTAGATTTTTGTTGTAAGATTTAATAGGTTAGATATTGGTATTAGAAGGATTTTGTGAAGGTTTAGTTATATAATTTTATATCTTGTTGAAGTTGATCTGTTATGTTATCTTACCTATGGGCTCGATTGTGTATCGGAGTGTGCCGTGGAAGTGTGGTGGAGAAGTTTAATTGTAAGGTGTTGTGTTGAAAATTCAAGGACGAATTTTCTTAAGGGGGGGAAGATTGAAATATCCTGAATTTTCAATTATTTTTCTAAAATCCTATTTTGTACGGAATGATAATATTTTATTATTTTATTTATTTAAATAAGTAGATATTAAAGTTATATTTTATTAAAATGTATATTTTTATATCATTTGAAATTGTATTGGTAATAGTAATTTTATTACAATATTATATATGTATGGTTAATGGTAATTTTATTTAAATATTATATATGTAATATTATTCTGAAATTGTATTTTGATATTGAGTATAAAAAAAAGAGGTATTAATTAATATTATTGTTATATATACATATAAATTTATGTTGCAAATTATTATTATTATCATTATTATTATTATGATTATTATTATTACTATTAATTTGTGTATATATATATATATGTGTGTGTGTGTGTGTGTGTGTGTGTGTGTAGTGTAATATAAATATATTTATATTAGGATATATATAAATTGGTGTTAAGAAAAGAAGAAGAGGAAGAAAAGCGGAAAAAAAAAAAAAAAAAAAAGAAGAGAGGTGGCAGCCAAGAGAGAGAGGAAAGGAGCATAGACGGGAGCGGAGAGAGAGGAGAGAGGCTGTGGTGGAGTGCACCACCATTCGTTCGGCGGTGGGCTACACCGCCACTACCAATGGCTAGCCCACCCTCTGGCGACCCCAAGGGAGGTGGTAGATCATGGATCAGCCGACGAACGGTGGAGCAATCGCGCGAAGAAGGAGTCCGGCCACCACGACTTCAATTTGAGTTTTTGGTCAATTCCCGCGGCCAAATCGAGCATGGCCAGTCCCGTTCAACTCCTGAGGATGAGAGCTTTAATTTGGTACCTACCTTACCCGAGGAGATCGAAAAACGCAAAATCGCACCTTTAGAGGCATTTTCCGGCGGCTGGAGAGCGAGTGACGGCAAGTGGTGACCATTTTCATGATCCTGGAGTCGAGGTGAACCTGCTGGTGTGGAAGTCCCCCAGAACCGCCACCAGCAGCGGCGGTGCATGGCCGGCCGACGGTGGCGCGTGGAGAGGTCTAGCAGTTTCATTTCGACATTTCGGCGTGATTCTCGACATCCGTATGATCGAAATTTGAAAAGGTTAACCCAAAACCCGTGTATTTCAGTTGTTAAATAAGTTATTTTATGTTTAGCAGTCTTTAGAGTAATTGTTAGGTTGTCGAGTCTGTCTTTGGATTCAGTGTGATTCTTATTCTGATAATGTCCATTGTTACGAGGTGTCGATGTCTGGCGTCTTCATGGTTCCAAAGGCTGCACTTTTGAGGGAATCCAGTCAGAAGCATTATCAGTTAGGTGAGTGATACTCACTAACGTATTATCCTATTTCCATATAAATCTGCATTTCTGTGTGTATATATATATGTATATTATGCACTACTACTGCATATAAGCATGTAATATTTGATTGTGAATGATGAATCAATATTCTATATTCTGTGCTGTATTGTGGTTGTGATTGACGTATGGAGGTCGGGAGGATGCAGTACTACTTAGAAACTTTTAAGATGAATATGGTTATGGATACTATTATGATTATGATTTTGTTGAGATTTAGAAGATGAGCTACGACTGATGGATGTTGGCCGGGCCTGCTCATCGCCAGGGCCACTGTCAGTCGGGTCAAGGCTGCATGGTACAGACCAGTGACGGTCGGGCCCCTTGGATATAAGAGACAGATTATTGGATTCAGAGAGCAAAGATAGGGGATCGGTTCCCCATATTGAGATTAGAGTGGTACTATGGACCGTATCTCATCCTTGTTTGATGATATGAATTGTCTGTCTCTATGACATAGTGCATAGCATGTGCATTAGAATTCTATCTCAAAGATACCAGTTTAATATATTAGCTGGTATCATTCACTGAGTCGAACGCTCATTCCTGTTCATCTTGTTGTTTTCAGGTCAGGAAATGAGTTTGTAAAAAAATTATACTTGAGTAAACTGCCAATTTCCCTTCGACAGTAGTTTGTATTATTGGATATTAAGAATACATGTAATAGATATATATTTATAATTATAACTCTAGAACTCCGCAATGCTACACTTTGTATTTGTACATTGTTGATTATGCAGTTATGTACCTAAAGAGTTGTGATTTATTGTTAAGCAAAACCCTTTTGTAATTTATTACATTTATGGAATAAACGAGTTGTTGGCCCAGCGAGTTTTTATTTTATTATGATATTATTTGGATCTGCTTACCTCATTTTGGCCGATAGCTCTTTCAGTTTTGGGCTTTCTGTTATATGTTTTGGGTTAAGCTTACTACGGGCACTGGTAGCCACGTGCATTTTCCGTGTCCTAGTGCCGGTCACATGCCCTCGGGTTTAGGGCTTGACATAATATAATATAATACTTTTAATATATAATAATATAATTTTTTTCATTATATTCTCTCATTATTCTATTTTTTTTCTTTACATTGAATATATTGTTATTGATAATTTGAATTTTATATTAGCATATAAAAAATAAAAATAATGATGACAAAACCAGTGTAAAAATCTATTACAATAATAATAACTATTATTTATATAAATATATAATAATTATCTATGTTTTTAGACCCAATATGGCCTTAGAGCCAACAAAAACAAAGGCTCATGGATCAAAAGTTTAATTAGGATTATAATCATGTTGAATCGTAATTAAATTAAATATATAATAAATATTATACAACATATTATAATTAATATTATCTATTAAAATTCATAATAAATAAAAAACCTAAATAAGATAAATTAATTAAGTAAATATATATTATTTAATAAATTTATTAAATAATATTTAAAATAAAATTTCAAATTGTAATATTTATATTAATAAGAATTATATTGTTTGGTAATTTTATAAACAATTTAATAGAATAATTTGAAATAAATAATTTATGAACATAATTTTAGAATTTCAAATAATAATAGAATAAAAAGACAATAAGAATTTTAAAAATAATAATTTTTTTTGTAAATAAAAAATGAAAGAAAATTTAGTTTTTAGTGTTAAAAAACTTACATTTATTTATAATATATTTCATATTTTACTATTATTTTATTGTAGAAAGTTAAATTTATTTTACGATATATTTAAATTTATTAAGAATATAAAAGTATTTGGGATGAGCTAAGTAAAATTAATATAAATATATTCGAGGAGAAAATTGCCATCAACTAGTGTCTAGGTTTAATGGTAAGGAGAATGGAGAATGGCAGCTAGTTAAGAAGTTGTGGGTTCCAAACTCTTTGGAAGCAAATGATTTTTTTTTTCTTAATTGAAAGTTGCTTGACCCGTTGAACTTATTCGCTGATGGTCCTACTCTCAATTCTCCCTCAGCTCAAACTCATATGTCATCATCGAAAATTAATTGATAAAGTCCATTTGTACTTATGTGAAGTCGGCAATCGCATACGAAATTGAATCAAGTATTAGATTTCGACACGTGTCTACTCGGTTCTGGGGCTTATTGGTGGAGAACTTTCGTTCTGTGCCAGCTGTAACTTTCTTAATGGGAAAGATAAATCCTTCGTGGCAAAGTAATAGCTTGCAATCCAGCTACAAAATATCATCGTTCAATAAGATTTTGTTAATTTTTCTGTTGAAATATTAAAAGAGGATTAAAAATACGATTTATTTTTCTTTTTAATATGTGATATAAATTGTAAAAATAATGAATTAGTAATTAAAAAATTATAAATAATTATTTTTAAAATATATATATTTTTTTGTTTAAAGATGAAAATTTTATTTATAAATATTATTTATAACATTTTAATAATTATCTATTATTGTTGTGGCTTCTGATCGCCCATGTTAGGCTTGGCAAAGTATTCTTATGGATAGAGAGGTGTTAAAACAAGGAATTTTTTGGAGAATGGCAATAGAAAATTGATAACCTGCATTGAGGACCTTTGGATTCCAATTAAATGGTCATTCAAACCAACAATGCTTGATTCTGCTTCACTAGTACCTCCCTTAATACATATGTTATTTTCTGAAGACAAAAGTCTTGGGATGTTAACTTACTCCAATCAATTTTCTAGATAATGTAAATTCTATTTGGTTAATTCCTATTTCTCTAAAGCATAAACCTTATTCTATCATCTAGAATTTCTCAAAATTGGGCCAATATCTGGTGAAATTTGGTTATCAAATTGCTTTGAAGTTATATCGTGAAGGAATGGGTAATAATTCTATTGATAGTCCTAGGTTGGATAAATCCTTCTGTTAGGATTTATGGAACTTGAAATATCCAAGGAAAATTCAAATGTTTCTTTAGAACTTAGCTCGAAACTGCCTTCCCACTGGTCTAAGTCTTAAAACTAAAATCAGCTCAGTGGATGATTCTTATAGATGGTGTGGAAATATTGAAACTGATAAATATCTCTTCTCTTCTTGTCCAAAAGCTGAGCCTATCTAGTTTGGTTCTCCTCTTGGTATTAAATCTTCTCTTGTCCTAAGAAGCTTAGCGACTGAATGTTGGAAAGAGTTGCTATCCAACTTAAAAACCAAGCTTAAGGTATTGATCTTATTTTTTCTAGCTGGTCTCCTTTATGGCCCGTCTGGAAAATTAGGAATGCCTTAGTGTTTGAATCTAGATCTTGGGATAGCATGGTAGCAATTCGAAAAATTTTGGTCTATTGAGATGAAATTCATGCTGCAAATGATTCAAACTAACACGAGATTGTTGGTAGTTGTCAAGCTATGCTGGCTCTATCACAACTCATATGATCCCCTCCCCTTACTGGTTTCCTTAAGAAGAATTGTGATGGCGCTATGAAAAAAAAATCATAATCTGGGAGCTGTGGGAATTATTATCAGAAATAATTTTTGCCAAATCCAGGATGTTTTATGCAAATCCTTGTCTAGAATTTTTGATCTGCTTGTTTTGGAAGGCCTTGCAATAAGAGAGGCCATGGTGTTGAAAGTATCAATTTCTATATTAATCACTTAATATTTTTTATATTTAATCAACGTGGGATGTTCTAACACTTTCCCCTCAAGTGACAATGAGGTATTTAAAAGTGTAATTTGAATTAATTAGGAAATTAAGTTACTTGGTACTTGATTTACTTTGGGTACTTTATTAAACATAATACAATTGATTAAATAGGATCATCCCGCTCAAATACCATGTTAAATTTTTAATATAAATTTGAGAGAACCAACTTTAAAAGCTAATTTGTTAAGGTTGAGATGCCCATTTTTATATTAATTACTTAATATTTTTATATTTAATAAATGTGCTATATTCTAATACATGTTCCGCTTAGGCACAATAAAATTGGTCTCATACGAGGTCATTGAATAAGGGGCAGACTTATCTATCTTTTCTTCTCTACGATTCCTTCTAAGGAGTTAGTAGAGCAAGGGAGGCAAGGGCGGATACAAAATTTAGGTAATGAGTGGACTGGAAGCTAAGGCATACAATTTTGGGGCCTATATATAAAATAAAAAAAGGTTTTGGGGCCTATATATAAAATAAAAAAAAAGGGGACAGTCCGGGTCAGCCTCCCGCTGGGTCTGCCCTTATCCTAGCATTCTGATAATTCCCCTTGTTCAAAGTTAGTTTGAGACTAAATACTAATTAATTATGATGAAAACAAATGACTGACATGAGGCCTACAACAATAAATGTTCTCCCCACTGCAATCAATGCAATCCTTGACAAAATGATAAAGCGACAAGTGATCGAGTAACAAGAATAACTCCCCGGAGCGTTGCAGTCCTTGACAAGTAGTTGGAAGGTAATTTCCAACTTGCCAGCTTTCTCTTCTAGAAACTAAATGTGAAAGTATACAAATTTAATTATCAAATTATATTTAGTATAATTCAAATTTAACATGGACTGAAGTTGAATTCTTAGACTTCTCGAATATTGCTAGAATAAGATCTCATCGACCAAAGCTGAACATGATAAAATTAAAAGTTTTAGGTTCATTTTGATTAATTTTTAGTAAATTTGACTTTATCATGATTTAAATTTAAAAATTTTTAACTCTAAAAGTGACTCCAATATTACTATAATTGTTGATTCATTTCTATTATTTAAAAATTTGATTCAAATTTAATTTTTTTTTTTAATTTTAGAAAGAAAATGAATGAAAAATTAATTAGAATTTGTATAAATTATTAAAAAATTTAATTATCTTTTTCCTAAATACAGTGTAAAAAAAAAAAAAAAAAAAAAAAAGGTCGATTTTGATCATATTCAATGCAGCTTTCAATGACCACAAATGTTAGTAAATGGTCACATCAAAGGACTCATGTCAAAAGGACAAACGGTGGATACAAACGAAGAAAATTGTGTCCACATGAGTAGAATTTTTCGTGATGAAGTAGACAATAGTAAATGATATCAATAAATTATCAGTAATTAAGATTTAAAATGTATTAGATGGTGTATTTTCAAATCAATAAACAATTTATTTAAATTTTAATGTGATAAAAATAATTATTTTTTTTTAAATTTAAATTAGAAGAATATTTTCATGTAAAAATTTAAAAAACATATTGAATAAAAATGTAATAAATGGTTTTGAATTTATAGGTTGATTTTTAAAAAAAGTTTATTGTTTGAATTTAAGAAAATTAAATAAAGTTTAAATCGGAAGAATATTTTCACTTGAAAGAATTAAAAGAATATAATGATGAAAAAATAAAAAATAATTAAAAGAATATTAGTGAACATAATTAAGATAATATTTGAACATAATTAAGATAATATTTTTTAATTAAAAAATTAAAAAAAATAATTTGAATGAAAAATAATTAAAATAATCAAAAGGTAAAAAATATAAATGACCCTAGAAATATTAAACTTTAGTATTTTTTTTAATGTGGTTACTATAAAATTCATTCATAGATCCAAAATGACGTGCTGAGTCAGATGTCTAAAGTGACATTTTATATTCCATTCGCACTCTAGCAAAATTTTGATATGAATATAGCCAAGGGCCTATGATTTAAAAAAAAAAAAAGTTTAGGTATTTCTTGTAAAAAAAGATTTTCTTTAATGATCACATCAAAAAATACCAAAGTTTGATATTTTTGATATCATTTCACGAGAAGGTAGGACTATGTTTTAAGTTTTAATTTCAAAATGTTTTAAGTTTCAATTTCAAAATCTTAACTTGTTTTTTCCAGTTCTCAATTCTTAATTTGTAGTTCCAGTATCCCTTCTCATTTCAATAGCTTCTGTCCGGGTCGAGCATCGGTCAGTCCAAGTCGGAGGTTTAAAAATCTCCAAGATTGGATTGAATTGAATTTAAAAAATTTGGATTTGAATAAAACTAAAATCTGAACTAAAGTAAAGAATCTCTATATTGTATTATCACCGCAAAAAACACGCATTTTAATGACTAGATTTAGAGACTACAAAAAGTTTAGTCTCTAAATAGATTAAATAGCGGTTGATTAATGATTGAATTAAAAAAATTGAAACATTTCATTAATTTAGAGATAACTTTGCGATTATTTAGTTGCTAAAAATGCTAACAGAAAAAAAAAAATGTGCGACGCTTTGCTGTTACACGTTAGTCACTAAATTGAGACTAAATGCAATCTTATCGCTAAAACATGACAAGATTATGGCAGAAGATAGATACTTCATGATGCGAATGATTCAACAACTGACTATTTCAGTAGCTATACGTAACAACTACTCAATTATTAATCATTAAATTTTTTTTAAATGAAATTTTAATTTGAATATTCGCTATAAGCTTTGTAGTATCTAATAACGATTGAATTTAGCTAGTAGGCTTGGTCGCTAAATTCGTTTAATGAAACTTTATAGTTTATTAAAATTAAGTAACAACTAGTTTAGCGACTAAAGTTTTTAGTCGCTAATTTCGAATTAAAACTCATTGTATGGTTTCTTATTCACGACTATTCTCTACCTCAAATCCTTATACGCACTAACCTCCCCTCCCCACCTCCGGCAATGAGGTTAGATCATGTGTCCTAGTGCTGCTAGTCGCTAATCGGACATCAATGCTCATCGCCGTCATCGTCGGCTCTTCAATTTCAGGTTTTTATTCTTCCCATTAAGCTAAATCCATCTATAGATATTTCCTTTATTTTCTTTATATTTTTAGTTTTGAATAATTGTATTTTTTTTTTATTAATTGGAATCTATAAAGATTTTTCAAAAATATGTTTTCAAGAATTGCTAGTTTGTTAATGAAATTAAAATTAAAAATATGCGTTGAATTATAATTAAATTATGTAAAATTTAGTTAGTATTATGTGTTTAAATTAACTTTGTTAATTTTAGTTTTTAATTTTCGGTATTAATTTTAGATATATACATTCATCATAATTTGTGGTAAAATATCTAGATTTAATTTAATTATATTAATTTACATGAAGTAAAAATATATGTTGAATTAAAATTATGTGTATAAATAAATATCCAAAAAATTTATTTTTTAGATGTATAAATATAAGGAAATTAATTTTAATTCAATGAAATGATTTATAATTAAATAAATTTTATTGGATGTGTACTTTGTGTTGTTGAAAATTATTCATATTTAATTGGTTATTATTGAGAATGTATAGCATATTTAAGTTATTAATTGTTGATGTTAAATGAATATTATTTAATAATTGGTTAAATACAATTGGGTATGTATAGAATAAGCATGAGACTGTTGTTTTTGAATATTATTAAATTATTGTTCTTATATAAAATTTCTTGATATATATATATATATATATATGAAGTATTCCATGTACCAAATATATTTGGTTTTTTAGGTTGGATTGTCAATGATACAGGAGAAACTCTGCCAGATTTTTTAACTAATTAATATTTTTTTAAATATGTTGTATATCTAAATTAAGTAATAAAAATTTAATTGAAATATGTTTTTTTATTATGTAGGAGCTATAACTATTTTTGTCCAATGAGCAAAAGTCATGCTTCATTCAAGATTTTGACGATTCGCATCTACACATTAATAATGCTAACCAAAAGTAGTAGTGCCTCTGATATTCAAATAATAATAATGGTAGATCCTCCACTGAAGCAACTGCAACATCTTCGTTGAAAGAAAGTGATGAAATTGCTCACATCTATACAATTATTGAGGATGAGATTAAAGATTTGTTAAGGCAAACATATCATGACATATGCAAATGACCATCCTCCAAAATTTACAATAGTTTTGAGAGATAATCATGGAGACAACAAAAGACTTTGTGTCCCGCAACGATACCATCGATCCAACATAGATGACTCTTGCTTTTCATATCATATATTGAGATATATTGCTTTTTTATGGATGATTTTACTTTTTTTATTCTATCAAATTTTTTTATTTTAATTTTAATTGGAATTTATCAGTTTTTTATTGTATTAGATAATTTTGTATATTTTTATTGTATTAATTTTAAATAATATATTTCAGAATAATTATTACTTTTAATTGCTATTGCTTTATTATGATGTAATTATATGATATTAATTAGTACTAAAATTTTTTACATAATACTATTTTTTTAAAGAATTTTTTTTTCATATAAATTGGCTACTAAATATTTTAGTCGCTCAAGCAATTAATTTTTAAGAATTAAAACAACTTTAGCTACTAATTTAACTATTACAAAAAAAAAAAAAGTATCTAAATTACGATCAGAAGTATCTAATATCTATTTAGTTGCTATAACCAATTGACTCAGTCCTCTATCTATTGAAATTAGTGACTACTTTTTTAAGTTGCTGAGACTACTACTCTCGCTAAAAAAGTTTGGCAAGAAAGACATTTACCGACTCAGTGTTTGTCGTTATTTAGTTGTTAACACAAATTATTTAGTCACTAACACAAATTAGCAAATAAAAAATTACTTTTAGTGACTACAACACTAAAATGCATATTTCTAGTAGCGTGTCCCAAAAATTTTTCGGGAAAATACAACTTAGAAATTTGATATTTAAATACAACATAATCCAATTCAATACAACATAGAGATTTAAAGATTTTCACTATATTTTAATTCATTGATTCAATATTAAAATTAAACATAAGAAATGATTAATTAATGAAAAAACTATATTTAAATAACCTCAAATTTTATTTTAGTATAACACAGTCTGATGCTAAATTAAATCTAATCTAAAAATATTATATCTCAATTCATTGATCCAATATTAATATTTTACTTAATTCAAGTAATTTTATTCTTGACTTATATACTATTTAAAGCTAATACATAATTTATAACCATTTTCTGATTTTTTTTTATACAAACTATTAGCTTATTGCAATACTTTCTTATTGATAATGTTGTTAAAAAAAAAAATTAATCTTCTTAGTCATGTTTTGTAGTCCTCAAAATTTTTAACAAGAAACATACCATGAAAACAATTAAATCACCAATCTTTAATTTCTTCCTACAATGATTCAAGAAAGATATCATAACGGAAGCATACTTGCTGAATACATGATATTCTTGATTGAAGGATGATGATCTTGATGGGATTGTAATCTTCCAATTGTAGAATTTCTTTACTTGTCTATAGTTTCTCTTCTGATGGGATGAAGAAGAAAAGATGTGTTCCACATTTTGGGACCATAACCCTTTTAAAAATATATTACTGCTGTAAGCAGTTAATTTTCAAGTTTTAATATTTTTAATTTGGCCCCTCATCAAATTAGAAATATTGCTTATGGTGTCTACACAATACCTTTCACAACAATTATACCCTTAGCCATAAAATTTTATTCTAAATAGACCACATTGATTTGGCTAATTAAATAATGGCTTAACACATTTAATTATTAAATATGTAGTCCCAATTTTCTTTTTTTATTTTTCTAACAAATGTATCACAAAGATGTTAATTGAAAAAAATATATTTTTAAAAATTAGAATATTACATTATATAATACTAACAAAATTTTAATCTAAAAATTTATTAGTATCATATGAATATAATTACGATTAAAAAATGACAATATTACTGGACTTACAAATTAATACATCATATTTTCTTATTATTACACCTTAATTAATCATAGTATATATTGAAAGTTTTTTTTTCTAAGGCATATATGTAATGAATTTAAAATATTTTATTGTAATATGTGATTGTATTTTAATATTACTAAAATTTAATCCATATTATATTATTAATTTTCATTAATACAAATTTAATGAACCTAATTATATTTAAGTAAATTCATAAATATCAATAGTTATATATATATATATATATATATATATATATATATATATATATATATATATATATATATATATATATATATATATATATATATATCATCTAAATTTTCTTTTAATATAATTTTAATATAATCTTATAATTTTTGTATTATCTACATATTATCTAACTGACAATATTTATATAATATAAATAAAAAACTAAAAAATTTTGATACACTTATGATGAGGGGTGAATGTGACTCTCCAGAGAGATTTGGACCCTCCTGCATCCAAGGCCCATTATGAAGCCTCCAGAGACTCTAGGAGAAGACGAAAGCCCATTGGCCAGCCCTCCAACGATCAAGTCCAAAGGCTTCTATACAAGCTGCTACTCCCCTTCGCTTGGAGGATGACTTGCTGAACACGCCATGGCCGAAACCCTTTAAGAACGTGTCCAGTTATCTAGCAAAAGGACTAGTCCTCAGACAGTCCATACCATGTCCTGACACCTCTCTCACTAAACATCCCTAAGGATGGGACAGAGGACATGCGCCTGCCACCAACTTTCACCAACTAGCATGGCCAAATGACAGGGGATGTCCCTTCTCAGAAAAAAGTGTCAGACACACCTAACCTAAAACCATATAAAAGGAAAAGAAAAACCTAAACACAGGTAGTTGGAATTCTACTATCTCTCACCCCCTTTCTCTCACTAAAAAGGCTCTGAACTGAGTACTGACTTGATCGTCGGAGGGTCTTGGCCAGGCAAAAAGCCTGGCTCCTCCTTGATCCCTTTTCTTATCCTTCGCAGGTATCAGGCTCCAGGCTCAAAAGAGGAGATCCAGCCCATTCCCTTTCATATTGATCAAGCCTGATCAAATTGGTGCCGTCTGTGGGAAATGCGAGCTAATCTTCTCTAGACGTTGTGTTTTACTTCTACTTGCCTGAGAGGGAAATTCACCATTATGACGAGCCCCGATGATCCTGAATCTTCCACCCCCTCGAATCCTAGACCCTCTCTTCCAACACCTACTGATCCTTCCCAGGCAACTCCCATTGACCTAAACACGTCGCTTCAGCTCCTTATGTCTCAACAAAACATAGTTGGACCGGGTCAAACCCCTATGAATCTTCCAAATCCAGGCCTAACTCCCGCGTTGCGGTTTATTAACACTATAGCTGCATTTGTGAGAAGCTCTCAGCAACAAACTCCTCCGGCACAGACCCTTGTCACTGTCCCAGAAACAGCCTCGAGGAGGAATGTTGCTCGAACCTTGGATTATGAGAAGCAATCCCGAGGACCCGCAGGGGTCAACGAAGAACAACTGGTCCACCTGGGTGGAAATGTGGACGAAAAGACGGAAGGGCAGCCTAGGGGAGAGGAGAGTTCAACGGAGGAAGAAGGGAGTATGCAAGCTTCGCTCCCAGATAGTGAACATAAGATCTTGCATGGAAAAAATTTTCATGCAAGTAATACGGAACGGGGCTGAGGAAGGAATAAAGGAAAATATGAGTACAGGGAACCAAAATATGAGAAAAGAGAAAGCTCGACAGGAAGGGAGCATAATAGAGGAGAATATTCTGTTGCTAGCCACCCTCGTGGGCTCGAAGCAGAGAGTCACTCGTTAGCGGCAACAGCCGTAGAAAGAAAGAAGAGGAGGTGAGAGATGCTGTGAATAAGTTTTTGGAAGAAATGAATCAAGGTCCCAACGGGAAAGCCATGGATACCACCTTAAGGCTCACCCTAAAGTCTCCTTTTACCAGATCCATCAGAGAATACATCATGCCTAGCAAGTTCAAACTACCGGTGCTGAAAAAATATAATGGGGAAACCGATCCCAGAGTCCACGTCATGGACTACAAGCATGCGGTTGAATTGCAGACGGCGGATGATGAGGCCCTATGCAGAGCATTCAGAGGATCTTTGGAGGGAGCTACAACAAGATGGTTTGATGGCCTGGAAGAAGGAAGTGTCCGCTCTTTTATGGAGCTTGCCAAATCCTTTATGCACTAGTTTGCTTCTAGTATCCCAGTGGAGTGAAAGACTCAGTACTTGGAAATGGTAGTGTAAAAGGAAAATGAATCCTTAAGGGATTACATGGCTCGATTCAATCGAGAAGCCTTGAAAGTCACGCACTTGGATCAAGCTCGAGCAGTGGAAGCTCTGCAAAATGGAACCTCTCATACAGATTTCCTCAAGGCCCTTTGTCGCCATGCTCCCTGCACCCTGGAGGATGCAATGGCATTGGCCCAGAAATATGTACGACAAGATGATGCTTTAGCCTTTAACCAGATGGCAAAACAGAGAGGAATAGAGATCATTCCTAAGGAGGAGCCGAAGGCAAAGCGGGAAAAGAAATTAGAAGAAAAGCAAGAGGAGAAGCCATCCGGCGGACGAAGGAGGGGAAGAAATACTCAATCACGATCTAATTTTGATCTCAGCAAATTCACCCCTCTCAATGCCAGTCTAGCAGAGGTCTTCGCAACCTTCAAGGATCAAAATATATGGGCTCGTCCCAAACCTATGATTGCTCCCCCAGAGAAAAGAGATCAGAACAAGTATTGCTTCTTTCATAACACTCATAGTCACAACACCAATGATTGTAGGCAGCTGATGGAGGAAATTGAAAGGTTGATCAAACAGGGTTACTTGGGAAAATTCATAAAAAGAGAGGAATCAGGCAGAGCTGGCCCTGGCGAGGATAAAGGAAGATATCCAGAGAGACTTAATGATGGTTCGGCAGGGACCATTCATTGTATCACTGGGGGACCAGGCGAAGCTCAGAAAAGTAGAAATAGTATGAAGGCCTTAGCTAGACGGAGTGAAAGGCCTGAGTATGTTTACTATGAGGGGGGGAGAAATCGACCAAAGAGGCCAGATGGAAGTGTCCTTCGCACCCCCCACACTGATCCATTGGTGATCCAAGCGATCATAGCTAACTATGTAGTTAAAAGAATCCTAGTAGATGAAGGAAGTTCGATCAACCTGCTGACGAAGGAAGTGTATTTGAAGATGGGTCTCAAGGAAGAAGATCTGGAAAAAGTGGGAAACCCAGTTCGCACTTTAGACAGAACGGAGGTTCCATCAATTGGAGTAGTGAAACTGCCCTTCACAGTTGGCACTGCCCTTGAAAGTATAACTACTATGGCCACATTTGTTATTGTCAAGACACATCTGGTGTACAACGTCTTAATGGGCAGACCACTGCTATATGACCTGGATGCTTCAACGAACATCAAACACTTGAGAATGACGGTTCCAAAGCCCAATGGAGAAGTATTTCACGTAGACAGCAGTCAAGATGGATGGGCAAAAAGGCAGAGAAACAAAAAGATAAAGAAGGGCGAAGTCACTACTAAAGAGGTGGTTGCAGTCGAAATTGCTGCTCCTGAGAAAAGAACCGAGCCCGTCGATAGGTTGGAGAGGGTGATGGTTGGAAAAGAGCCCGAAGAGTTCCTGATGGTTAATTCTTCGTTAGAAAATGAGCAGAAGTTGTTCGCACACTAATTCTTAAAGAAGCACACCCATAATTTTGCCTGGTCTTCGGCAGAGATGGGAGGGGTAAGGCCCGAAGTAATAACGTATCAATTGAACGTAGATCCCGCCTGCAGACCAGTTAAGCAAAAGAAAAGATACTTTGGCTCGAAGCAATAAGCGATCATCGTTTAAGAAATAGACAAGCTCCTAGAGGCAAAGTTTATCAGGGAAGTACAATATCCGGAATGGCTAGCGAACGTGGTGCTAGTCAAGAAGGCAAATGAGACTTTTCGGATGTGTGTAGACTTAACAGATTTGAGCAAAGCCTGTCCAAAAGACTCTTTTCCATTGCCCATGATCAATAAACTGGTAAATTTGATGGCCAAATTTGGATTCTTATCATCTTTGAAGAAGAACCGTGTTGGATAGACCCCATCAAGTTTTACTTAGAAAAGGGAGAACTCCCTGAAGATGCCCAAGAAGCTAAAAAGGTCAAGCGAAGAAGTGCCCATTTCTCCCTGAACAATGGGATCTTATACAAAAGAGCTTACTCATTGCTTGGCTGAGATGCCTAAGGCCCAACGTAGCCGAATACATCCTTTGGGAGATACACGAAGGATCCTGCGGAATGCACATAGGCGAAAAAGCGCTGGCAGCTAAGGCAATCAGACAAAGATACTACTGACTGAGGATGAAAGACGAAGCCATGGCGTTTGTCAAAAAATGCCCCTCATGCCAGAAATTCAATGGTGGAAAACACGTCCCAGCAGCGGAGCAGGTCCCCATTTCCAGCGCATGGCCCTTCGCTAAGTAGGGTGTAGACATAGTCGGGCCCTTCCCAGCAGCATCAAGTCAGAGAGAGTTTCTCCTAGTAGGAGTAGAGTACTTCACCAAATGGGTAGAAGCCGAACCTCTAGCCCCTATCACTGCAGAAAGGGTGATCAACTTCCTATGGCGGAACATAGTGTGCAGATTCGGCATTCCCTATTAGCTTGTTAGCAACAACGGCAAACAGTTCGATAATGCTAGAGTCAGGTCCTTTTGTTCAGGGCTTCAGATCAAACAACATTTCTCATCAGTAGCCCATCCTTAAACAAATGGCCAGACGGAGGTAACAAATCAGACTATCTGGCAAGGCCTGAAGCGGAGATTAGAAGGATATGGTCGAAGCTGGGCAGACGAACTACATCATGTCCTATGGGCATATAGAACTACCCTCAGGCAACCCACAGGAGAGGCTCTATTCAGCCTGACCTATGGCACAAAGGCGGTAATCCCCGTGGATATAGGCTTTCCTAGTGGAAGGATCAATTATTGCAAAGACAGACACAATGATCAAGCCATAAAGATTGATCTAGATCTCCTAGAAGAACTCAGAGAATCAGCCAGCATTCGAATGGCTAATTACAAGCAATGAGATGCTAATCATTTCAACAAGAAAGTCAAGCACAGAGTGTTCGGCGAAGGGGATCTAGTAATGAGATTCTTAGAGGCTACAGGAAAATATGAAGGCACAGGCAAGCTTGCACCCGCATGGGAAGGACCTTTCCAAATAAAAAGAGTCCTAAGTCCTAGCACTTACAAACTTATAACCCTAGAAGGTGTGAAAATTCCTCATACTTGGAACATCCAACACCTCAAGATTATTACCAATAATAATAACAGAAATGCAGTTTGCCTCAGATTGCCTCCATTCGCATTAACGAAGCCTCACCAAGAGTGAGAAGAACTTTCCTAAGAGAGAGCCTAAGCCTAGTAAATCTAGGCACGAAGCCTCACCAAGAGTGGGAAGAACTTTCCTAAGGGAGAGCCTAAGCCCTAGTAAATCTAGGCACGAAACTTCACCAAGAGCGAGAAGAACTTTCCTAAGGGAGAGCCTAAGCCCTAGTAAATCTAGGCACGAAGCCTCACCGAGAGTGGAAAGAACTTTCCTAAGGGAGAGCCTAAGCCCTAGTAAATCTAGGCACGAAGCCTCACTAAGAGTGAGAAGAACTTTCCTAAGGGAGAGCCTTAGCCCTGGTCACCAAGAGTGGGAAGAACTTTTCTAAGGGAGAGCCTAAGCCCTAGTAAATCTAGGCACGAAGCCTTACCAAGAGTGAGAAGAACTTTTCTAAGGGAGAGCCTAAGCCTTAGTAAATCTAGGCACGGAGCCTCACCGAGAGTGGGAAGAACTTTCCTAAAGGAGAGCCTAAGCCCTAGTAAATCTAGGCACGAAGCCTCACCAAGAATGGGAAGAACTTTCCTAAGAGAGAGCCTAAGCCCTAGTAAATCTAGGCATGAAGCTAAAGAGAGAAGGAGACGAATGTGCTCAAGCTCCAATTAGAAGGATAGCTTCGCTAAAGTGTTTCGCAGTGCTTGTTAGATTACAGCGGGAATGGGATCCCCATACAAGTAAGGCGTACATAAAACAGAAGTATAATAATTGTATTATTCATTAAAGTGAATGTATTACATTTATTCACAAAAGAATGAAAAATACAAGAGAATGAAAAATACAAGTATGAAAAATACAAAAGAATGAATAAAATGAAAGTGGAAAAACAATAAAAGAATGTTAAAATGGGAAAAAGGAAGAAACATCTAAGGCGGAGGATCACCTGGAGGAACTATTGTTGCGAAAGACGGCGGAGGCTGGCCATCCATAGGATCAGGCCGAATGACAAGAAGAGGTTCGGCTTGTGCAAGATCCGTCCCAATAGGAAGTCCTTCGTCTACGTCCCCTTCGCCACCACTAGAGACTTGGGGGATGGGAGATGAAGCTGGAGTATCTTTATCCCAAGCCAGGAAATCTTTGGGTCGTAACAGACCTTCATTCCCCTCAGGAACAGGATCTTATAACTCTGAAAGGTCTGGCGTCAGACGCTCTTCAGTAGCATCCAACTCAGATACCACTTGCAGCACACCAGGAAAATGCTCCGCGGCATCGCGGAGAGCATTGTTGTAGTATTCAGCTGCTACTTTGTAGGTGTGATATATGATGATGTCGTCAAAGCTCTTAGACTGCATGAAGTCCCTCACAGCCCTTCGCTGACCTTCTTTGGCCTTGTTAGCCTTCTCAAGCGCAACTTGAGCTGGAGTATTGGCTTGCATGTATCCGAACTCTGAGACTCAAAGTTCCTGTTGAGTCTTCTTTAAGAGATCTCGAAGACTTGGAACCTCTTTGGCCTCTCGGGCTAGCTCTTCGTTAGCACTTTTCAACTTGTCCAGTTGCGCATCGAGATTAGCAATGGCTTTGTCCTTAGCTACCATTGCCTCAGTTAAGACACTAACCTCTCCTTCGGCCTTCGAACGAGCCTCTTCATGAGCCTTGGATTGCTCCACGGCTTCATCAGCCTTCGCCTTTGCGGAGAGCAGCTCTTCCTCTAATCAGGAACACAATCCCAGTCTGTCCTCCGCCGCTCACTGGGCATCTTCATAGTGATCCCTCAGAAGACTGAAATCAGTCCTTAAAATTTTGAAATCCAAAAGCGCTTGCAATAAACAAGCAATAGTAATTATACAATGTGGCAAACGGTCACAGCCCAAGTGGAAACGAATTTACCTTCTCCAGAAGAGTCTTCTGCCTGGCAAGAGTATCCTCCATAGACCCAAAGAGAGGTCTAGAGGCCAGACGCAAAAAGGGCACGGGGGCCAAGGCTGCGCTAGTTGGAGTGAAGGAAGAAGGAGGACCGGCAGATGCCTCGACTTCTCCGAGCGGAGGGGAGTCCACTACTACAATCTCCGCTGGCCCTTCGACTTGTAGCCTCTTACTTGGCGGAGGAGCCTCCATTGTTATCCCCTGCATAGGGGCTGATACTCCTGCCTCTGCCCCAGGTGAAGGGGTCCCTGAAGCAGAGCAAGCCTCTGGTACAGTGGTGGTGGTTGAAGCTACCGCCAGGGGCCTCTTGCTGCGAAGAAACTCCCCCATTGTCAATTTCTTCTTAGGAGGACAGAGGGAGGAGACACCTTCGATGGTAACAATGGGCCCTGGCATGACCCCAGACGAAGCAGCAGCTGAAGGAAATGCTTCGTTGGTCGTAGTAGCAGCAGCCCTCTGTTCAGCATCCTACGAAATAGCAACTGAAGGAAATGCTTCGTTGGCTCTGGAAGGACCCGTGCTAACCACCAAAGAAGCCTCAAGAGAAGGCTCCTGAAGGGTGGCATCCGCTTCGCCCACAGGAACTGCAAGACAAAAAGCAAAAATGTTCGCAAATTCAAATCAGCAAATGAAGGCACAAAAAGAAATAAATAATAACAAGAAGGCAAGAAGTTGCCTCTGTCTCTAGAAACGAAGGCCTCCCCTTCGGCCGCAGTATTAACTAGGGAAGGATAAAGCCTCCTGAGGGTCACCAGGTCAGGATATGAAATCCATTGCTCCTCAACATACTTCTTCTAGGCCTCGACCTCCTCTACACTAGGAGATCTCCTGGGCATAACCTCCTTCGACCATCTATATATGTCCCTCGGATGACACAAGGGTCCTTATAGGAAGGTGATGGGGGAGAAGGAAAGTTACCTGCCCTAGCTTCGGCCCCAGGGGCACTCAAGTCATCCACCAGATTCTTCAGACAAGCCTCAAACTCAGCATTAGGAATGTCTGTCAGAGCCTTCTCCAGGTCCGCTAGCTGCTCTGTCCCCCAAGAAGAGTGAGCAATAATATCAAGGACATTGGGGACTGGAGGCCCTTTTACTTTCAGCTTAGGCGGACGAGGTGCGGACACTCCTTACCCTTTATCACCAACGGGAGGAGGCAGAGGCAGAGAAACAGAGGCCCCAGTGGGCCTAGAGATTGAGATACCCCTCTGAGGAGTAAGCCTTGCAGCAACTGGTGCAGCTTGAAGTGGAGGAGTACCTCTCTGCACAATAGGAACAGAGCGATAAGAAGCCTTAACAAGTCGTCTTCAAACTATTCGAATGGACTTCGCACTGGCCATACTCACCTGGGCCCCTTCTGATCTAGCAACCGGACCAGATCTGGCAGGGACAGGCTTCGTCAGCTTATCTTTGCGAGGCTTTACCGACGAGGACTGGAGGACGGAGGAGGTGCACAAGCGAAGCTTCCCCGTTTTGAGGTCGAGGATGGGAAGCTCAGCATCCTCACTGAAGGGTCTTGGAGAAACCCCTTCTGTCTCCTTCATTATATCCTGGTAATGTCTAGGATCCTTAGCCTCCACTGCAATCAAAACAGCAAACACAACACCAAAAGGGTTAATACCCCACCATCAATTAAAGCTATCACGAATGAGAAGAAGGATTACCTCTTATATCTTTCAGCAAGAGTTTAGGGGTAGGAAGGCCATGCTTGTCCTCTGCATAGAAGGAGGCCATCATCTTCTCAGAGTTATAGATAAAACCCTGATGGACCAAAGTCTTGAGGTTTGCCTTCTCCTCAGAAGACAGCCTCTTAGGCCACTCGGTTAGGCCTTCGGTAGGACGCAGGAAATGGTCGGGGAAACCAAATCTGGGGGACTTATCGCCGAGGCCATCAGTGACCTCTATCAACCCGAACTTGCCCCTCCAGTCCTTCACTTTGTTCTCTTTCCCGAAGAAAAGATTTCAGCGGGGCCTGGCAGAAGTCATATAAATCTCCGGTGACCTCTGTGCGCTCTAGATCCTGTAAAAGCATTGAAACAGGCGAGCAGAGGGAAGAATGCCGTGCGCGAAGCTCAAAACCTCGAAGACGTGCATGTCCCTTATAGAGTTCGGGGTCAGCATCATTGGATTCACTTCAAAGTAGTTAAAGCACTCAACTTTGAACTTTGTAGGAGGAAAAAGAAGGCCAGCTTCCAGTTAGTGGTAGAAAATAATGTAATGCCGGTTGTCTTTAGGCAGAGCAGCTTTGGGATCACTGGAATAAACCCTCTCATGAAACTCAGCCCGGCGAAACAGAAATTGAGTGCTAACTTCCAAGTTCTGGCCGAAGGCCAAAAATTCAGTTGTTTTTCCAATTGGGGCTATCTCCCCCCATTCCTCATCCAATATCTTTTGGTACTAGGAGGAGCTTACCTGGTCCCTGCGAGGGATGTTCTCTTTTCTGGGTGCCATTAGAATAAAAGAAGAAGATGGAAGAAAGTGCTAAGGAACGAGACGCAAGAAAACTGTGGAGATCAGGAGATTCGAGAAAATGAATAGGAGTCCCAAGAATGAGAAGGCAAAGGAGTATATATATTGAGAGCCTCCTCGATAGCCATCACAGCAATAAGTGGGGGCATTAAATGGACGTTTAAAATTCAAAATCTATGGAAAACTTAACCATTAGTTGAGACACGTGGAAGAATGGGGAGAACGAGGAGACGTGCATTCAATGCGTGGTCTCGCATTCAATGCTTATTCTTGTCAGTCATGCATGCATTGAATGACTGTGTGACCTTCTGTGTAATACCCAAGGTCTCCATAGCTCATCAGAGTTATAATAATACCATAAAATATAAATTTTGGGTATAGTATCAATGACATAATGATAGGATGACAGAAACTCTTGTTGATGCTAAATGCTTGAGTGTGTACATTTATGAGATAGGAATATTTATTGTATGTTTTATTAAATTAATTTTAGGCAATATGGCTTAGTTTAGGCTTAATATGATATGGGAAGGTAAGATTTAAAATGCCAAGTGAAAGGGAAAGGAAAAAGTTACGAAAAAAATTTTAAGTTCGGGAAACGTTTTCGGGTGAGCTTGTTAATGGGCTTTTGGACTCAAAGCCCAAGCCCATAGAGTGGCCGGCCCTAAGGCCTCAAATGTTGGTGGAGTATGACTAAAGAATGGTTAGAACAAGTTAATTAGGGGTTAGGATGAGAAAGGAATTAGGTTAGCCATATTTGTTGACTTATGCCAACTTTACACCTAAGCTTTCTACTTTTCCATCACCATGATTAGGTTCACTTTGGTGATGATGGTGTTCATTATTTTGATGCTTAGTCACCATACACCTAAGGGCCATCTCAACCATCCATCTTGATCAATCTTAGCCCTCCATTTCAAGTAAAAATGTGACCATTGATTTTGTGTGATTAAATCACCACCATTGATTTTATTTGTATATAAAATGAAATTGTGTTAAACCATTTCATTTGTAACCTACACCAAAAAATTTCACCCTCACCAAGGACTAAAAACCTCCCAACTTGTTCTTCAACTTAGAGCTAAATTTGGAGCATTTCAAGGTGAGATTTATTGCTTAAGTGATTCCTTTCTTTCCTTAACCTAAGTATGATAAATTGTTGGCAATTATTCCTTTTCTTTTGATTTCTATAATTGGATTTTGGTGGAATGATTTGAAGAGGAGTTAGTTTGGCATGTTAAGTGATGAAATATGAGAATTGGGGTTAAGGATTTGGGGTTTAATAGGTGAATAATAACAAGGGAAGCATGAAAGATCAATGAAGAGAAATTTGCATAAGGTTCGGCCAAACTAGGAATTTTAGGGGAAGTGTCCAAAATTTTTTTTTAAAAATATCTAAGGTTAATTGGGATGTTGAAAAGTGGTTTAAAAATGTAAAATTTGAATTTAGAGATTTTATTCAAAAATTGAAATTCTTGAAGGCATAATGCATGATATAAGGAAAGTATGTAATGTGAAGTGTAGTTTGATGTTTGATTGTTATGGTAGGCTTTGCATAACATTAATTTTATCTTGGCAAGATCAATTTGAGATTTGATTGAGTAATTTTGGGTTTTCCCCAAATCATCCCAATTTGGTAAAGTTAAGGTTTATGAGAATTGGAAGAGGATAGTTTCAATGGGTGAATGAATGTTGATTGTTTAAGCATTAGTTTGATAAACATAAAATTTAATTAAGGAATTAGGAAGGAAAAGGAACCTAATTGTTTTAATGAAAGGATTTGGACAACATGGAATTTTGAAATAAAATGATTAAATAATTAATGTGTTTATGTATGTTATTGTTTAATGTATTGGAATGTGTTTGGTGATTAGTAGTAGGAAGTTAATGTTAAGTTGAGTTAGAATGAGATTAGCAAGTTAAAGGAGTAGGAATTAATGTATGATTATTTGGGTGTATTTGTAGAATCGAAAGGTAAAGGCATTGCTCGGGATACCGAGGAGCGTTGTTATACTCTGCGTTAGAACTACCAATATAGGAGCAAAGGAGCAAGAGGTGAGTACCTAATAATATTACATTTCTTGTGCTTTGAATATAAGCCTAAATGTTGGATTACTTTTCTAATTAAAATGCATTGCAATTCTTTGGCATGCATGATATGCTTTACCAATTATTGAATTAAATATCTCTTATGGCACTTGGCCAAATGAGCCTTATTGCTTCATTTCCTAATATGATCAATGATGAGAAATTTGATTATTTATTGCTATATTATCCATTGAAGTATTTCATGGATGGAAAGGAAAAATGTTTTAATGATATCGTGGCAAGCAGAATACCCCTCTGATGTGGGGCAATACATCAGACATTGTGCACAATGGTAATGAACCTGCGGATAGGGTAAAGAGTATCCGAACCCTAGCTGGGAAGGGTTTATGGCCCCCAGTACGTGCGACCCGATCAGTTGTACGTGTGACTGAAATGGGAGTGAGCAAGGCGTAAGCCGCCACTCAAGTGATAATGATAATGTGGGAAACACACCGTTTCCATAAAGGAAATATTCTGCTAAAAATGCAATAATTACTGTATATGGAAAAATATTCCATAAGAATGATTTTTATTCGTTTCACTTCATTGCTATAAGAAATTATCACTAAACCACCTATCACTTGCTTACTTTATACAGTCTTACTATGTACTCACTGAGCTTTGTCTCACCCCATAGTTGTTATTTATTTTCAGGATTAGTTGACGGTTTGGCAAGGTAAATTCCAAGTTCTGCATCTCCGCTTGGAAATTGCGTTGCTGATTTTGGGTATCATCATGTATATATTTTGTTATAAATTTTGGAGGTTTCACTCTAGAGCTCCATGTTTTGTTAAAAGTCTGTAATAATGGTATAACTTAGAGTATCATTAATATGTGTGGTTGGGCACTATCTTACTATATCCAGATGTATGATTAACACTCGCTTAAGTTGCAATTAAAATACTAGAAAATGGAGTTCAAAAGCGATAAATTTGAAAATGAATTTAGATGTTGAATGACTGTTACATGGGAATTATGGCTACGATCTTGGGTTAAGGGTAATGTAATGGTAATAGTTTATGAGTTATAGGTTGTTCTACGGGTTTAGGTGACCTTATGTCTCCCTATGCCCTAGGACAGTCGCGGCTCAAAGATGGGTCGTGACATTCTGTCTATCCTGCGAAGGCTGCCTAGAATGCAGACAGTCCCTAGCCCCTCAAATCTCTTCTTTCAGATGAAAGCTACCCTTGGGGAAGACGAATCAAATGTTCAAACCGGGCGAAGCCCCCCAGCGAAGCAAAAGCCTCTCCTAAGAGCTACTCATCGCAGGTAAAGGAATGGAAAGACCTCTTCGCTATCCAATGCGGAAGTTATTCCCGTCGGCCAGAAGACCCCTGAAAAATAATGGTACAAGGACGCGAAGCTGTTTTACTAAGGTTCGACTCTTCGCCCTCTCCTTAATAAAACAGGGGGGCCCTTGATGAGGGATGAATGTGACTCTCCAAAGAGATTTGGACCCTCCTGCATCCAAGGCCCATTATGAAGCCTCCAGAGACTCTGGGAGAAGACGAAAGCCCATTGGCCAGGCCCTCTAATGATCAAGTCCAAAGGCTTCCATACAAGCTGCTACTCCCCTTCGCCTGGAGGATGACTTGCCGAACACGCCATGGCCGAAGCCCTTTGAGGATGTGTCCAGTCATCTAGCAAAAGCACTTGTCCTCAAACAGTCCATACCATGTCCTGACACCTCTCTCACTGAACATCCCTAAGGATGGGATAGAGGACATGCGCCTGCCACCAACTTTCACCAACTAGCATGGCCAAATGACAGGGGACGTCCCTTCTCAGAAAAAGGTGTCAGACACACCTAACCTGAAACCATATAAAAGGAAAAGAAAAGCCTAAGCACAGGTAGTTGGAATTCTACAATCTCTCACCCCCTTTCTCTCACTAAAAAGGCTCTGAACTTAGTACTGACTTGATCGTCGGAGAGTCTTGCCTGGCTCCTCCTTAATCCCTTTTCTTATCCTTCGCAGGTATCAGGCTCTAGGCCCAATGATTTGTAGAGCTAATTCTGTGTATGAAAGTATGGCAAATGGAGTTCCAATGATTTGTAGGCCTGTTTTTGCTGATAATATGATTAATGCAAGATTAGTAGAAGAGATATGGCAGACTGGTGTGAGAGTTGATAATGGTGTCTTTACAAAAAATGGAGTCATCAAGAATTTGAAGCTTATCATAGCATTTGAAGATGGGAAAGGAATTAGAAGAAATGTTAAAGCCTTGCAAGAACTTATTTTGAAGGCTGCTTCTCCCACTGGATACGCTGCCCAAGATTTCAAGACTTTGGTGGAAATGCTTTCATCGAATTAATTAGTAGTATAGTAACATTAGTTGGTATTTATAAGTATGCTTAAATTAATAAGTAATGGGGTGGGTTATTTCTACTTCTTTAAATTCTTCTCACACTCTTACTATCTGTTTTAGAGTATTTAACACTTAATCCATAGTTCGTATTGCATGCACCAATAAATTTAGAAATTTCTGTTTGGGTGACACTATTGCCACAATCTTTTATTAAATGTGTCAATTTTTTTGGAGCGTTATTGTCAGAGAAGAAGTTAGGGTTAAAAGCAAAAATCATTAATAACTTTTCAATGGTTTGAAACAAAAATTATTAATAACTTTTCAATTGGCAAAAATATTCTTATGGTTGTTGATGCTCTTGCCTTACCTTTTATATCTTTAATAATTTTCAATTATATTTTTTTATATCAATTTTTCTATGTAAATTTTAAATAATATATTTATGTTTATAAACATATAATGATTAAAATATTATATTTATTAATTTCATCATATTAATTAATAATAAATTATTAAAATTATGTTAAAATTAAAAATTAAAATTAAGTATTAAATAACATATCAAATTAAAAATTTCAAAATTTGACATTTTTTCTTAAAAAATTACTATCTTATTTTTTCTATATTTATTTTACTTATTTTTTTAAAAGATATTTAAAATGTCTATTTTTTTGTGGACTATATTTTTTTTTTGTAGTTCTGAAAAAAATTAATTGATATTATAATAATTTTTTAATCATTTAAAAAAAATGTATTTAGCTATTTTTACAAAATATTATTAGAAAAGAAACAATTTTATTTGCGAAGTATCAACTAGAATATACATATAAAATATCATGAAATTTTTTAATTAACTTAATTTTTCACTTTAAATATAACTTATTTTTTATTTAAATTTTATTGTTTGAAACCTTAATTCATTATGCTTATCTCAAATCTTTATCTTCTTCCTTTGATAGAAAAGAAAAATTAAGTTATAATGTCTTGAGAATCTAACAATCAGAATTTTGATTCCGTTGCTTTGATGCCCAGAATTATACATAGACATAGCAATATTTTGCTCATTCATTTTATATTTTTTCATTTTACATAAAAAATTTGCACATCAACAACAGCCACCAAGTTTCATACTTTCCATCCATGTATTTTATTTTAGAAAGAAAATTTGAAGTATGGACATGTGTATCAAATTATCAAATACTGATAATATTGATATATTTAATAATTACATGTTTAACAAAATAAATTATAAATTTAAGTGTCTAAAGAAAGTCCAGCGAGACATAGTATGGCAATAAGTGCATATTCCTTTGAGTAATATACTCATGATAGATTTTTCCTTTCCAATGTTACAAAAAAAAAAAATGTGTCTGAAGAAAACTTTAGACTCTCTTCATAAAAACCTGAAAATACAAGATAATTTTTTTTCCCATTAAAAAAAAAAAAAACGTTTTTTGCCTGATTTTTGGTGAAATTTTATACTTTGGTTATTCATTTAAATGTGAGTTAGTGGTTTTTAACTTGCCTTTTGATAGTTGATTTTGGGATAAAAAAACCATCTGGGTCCTTGGGGTTGGCTGCAATATGCATTGCAAGCATTGAAAAGCAAGGTTTCCCTTATTTTGTCGGAGACCGATAAATCTGTGGAGATCGAAGAAATGGCAAATACAAAAGTAGCAGTCAGAGATGTTTCTGGCAATTCATATTTGAAGAGCACACTCTATCCTTGGACTTGTGCTTTATGTAAAGTAATAGCCACAAGTAAGATAGATATTGTTTCTCATTTCCAAGGAACGCGACATGATCTTGCTCTTGAGAATCTAGAAAACAAAGAACAAATGGAAACTGCAGTTCCGGCAGTTTCACTAGTGGATTAAAGTAATTTACAAATAAAATTAAAAAGTTTCAAGAATTATAAATTATAAACAACATAATTAGTGATTTATAAATAAAATAAAAAAAATTACAAATTTTGAGAATTAAAATTAAAAATATTTATGTATAATGTAAAAAATGCATATAACTAAAAAAAAAAATCGGAGATTAAAATAAACATTATTTATATGTGAAATAAAAATTAATGGGCATTTAATATGACAGTTTAAAATTTTTTTTCATACAATAATCTTATTTCGTTAAATGAAATGAAAAATAAGAAATAATATAATATAATACTTTTAATATAAAATAATATAATTTTTTTCATTATATTCTCTCATTATTATATTTTTTTTCTTTTTATTGAATATATTGTTATTGATAATTTGAATTTTATATTACCATATAAAAAATAAAAATAATGATGGCAAAACCAGTGTTAATTGAGAGAATATTTCTGAAAGAATCATAATAGATTGTTTTGATTGTTTATTTACAGAGGTATTTATAGCCATTTATACATAATTAATGGTATAATCTACGGCATGATTTGTGGGTTATACATGTGAGGTAGAGCTGAAAGTTTGACATTTATACAGACAGCTTGCAGACAATTTATACGTAATTTTGACTTTCAAAGATTTACATTAACATTCCCCCTCAAATTCAAGGTGGTATAGTGGATACCAACTTGAGTTTGTTTAGAAGATCCTGAAACCGAGTTGAAAGATGTGTTTTTGTAAAGATATCTACTGTTTGATAAGCTGATGGGACTGATTGTAAAATAAGATTGCCTTGAAAAACATGATGACGTATAAAATGACAATCAATCTCAATGTGCTTTGTTTGCTCATGAAATACGTCATTGTGAGAGATCTGGATTGCACTTCGATTGTCACAATGAAGTGTAGTGGCAGAGTGATGGTTAATACCCATATCCAAGAGTAATTGTTTCAACCAAAATAATTCTGATGTAGCTGATAACTCTATATTTTTAGAGTTATTTTAATTATTTAAACTTAAATTTTAGCTCAATTCTCAAGAATGCAATAATATTATCACTTATTTTTAGAAATAAATAGTTCTACAATTTATAAATAAATTATAATATATTTTAAGTATTTTTATTTTATTTTTGCAGATCAAAATGATGCAATAAAAATAATGATGCAAGCAATGATTCAAGTTTTCAATCCATGAGAAATAAATTCAATGGTTGGTGGCCAAAATTCAATGGTTGGTAGCCAACCTAACCATTTTTGAATATTGATGAAGGAATTCAATGGTTGGTGGCCAACCTAACCATCAATGTTGAATTTTTGATGTAAGAATTTTAATGGAACTTGAATTCTTCCACCAAACATGTCTATAAATACCATGCTTGGCAAAGGGAAATAGCATCAAAAGAAAATCCATAAAAAAAATATGTAGAGAGATTTTCATATGTTTTCTTAGAGTAGATTAGTTTTATTTTTTATTTTGATCAAGATGAGGAGTTTTTGGAAGCTTGAGTTCATCAAAGATTGTATCCCAAAACAAGTTCTCTCTAAACTCTATCTTGAATTTAATTTTAAGTTGTTATTATGTTTATTGTTAATTTAATTATTTCTTTCTTTTCAATTATGAATAGCTAATTTTATTTTCTAGGATTTAGATGTAATCTTTTGATTTGCATATGATTATTTATATTTAATTGATTGGGTTGATTGTTGGAATTAATTTTTTATCTTAGAACTTAATGCTTGTAATTAACTGGCCATTAATTGCATGATTTAAGATATTGTGTGAAGTAGCGAGAGTGGAAGCACAATATTAGTTCATTAGGATAATTGACCTAGGGAATGTATTGCTTAGAGATAAGAATACTCCTTTGTGATTTTTAAAAGGATTTCCATAAAACTTAATGGGTTTGTGTTAATTGCTTATGATCACGAGAGTAGACGTAAGGTTAATATGAACACACATGTTGTATCTTGAGAGAGAACACCATATAATTTAGGGAAATCTAATCATTAATTCCAGCAAAAATAATCCATCAAAAAAAATTATAAAGGAATCATATGTAATCAATTGATGAATTCTAAATCCTAGACCTTTAATCTTATTTTCATATTTATCATTATTTATTTACTTCAATTTCATTTTAGTTTAAAATATAAAATCTCATAATTGATTTTCTAAATAATAGAGTAATATTAAAAATTGGTACTTGACAAACCCTTTCTCGTGGGAACGATACTCACTCATCACTTTATTACTTGTAAACGATCTGTGCACTTGCAGAAATCGCGCAACAAGTTTTTGGCGCCGTTGCCGGGGAAGGCGACTTTTGACAATATCAATAGATTGATATACTCTATTACTTTAGATTTTGTTTTTCTTTTCTATTTTTTTTTTTATTTTGCAGGACTTTTATAAAAAAAAAAGAAAAAAAAAAAAAAAAAAAAAAAGAAAGAAGGCTTTCCACAACTTTTAATGGTCTGATGGAGGAATGATACTAAATAGAGCAGCAAGCATGTATGGTGAGGATAGTTTTAGTAAGTTAAATACTAAAATCGATACATTGGTTAACTTAATTGATAAACTTGATACAAATAGTTTATTTAATTCATGTTTGAGTTGTGATCTGTGTGGAGGTAATCATTTGAATTTTGAGTGCCAATATGCAGAGCAGGTACAATTTTTCCCAAATTATAACAGGTATGAGAATTATCCATATTCCAACATAAACAACTCAGGATGGAGTGACTATCCGAGCTTTTCATGGGAAAACCAATGCGATCAAGGTAACAATTTATGGTATCCTTATCAATATGATTTTCAACACCATGCACCATTTAAAGAGCACAAACCATCTTATGAAATAGCATTAGAAAAATTTATGAATGCTACTTACGAACGATGTGAAAAAATGGAAGATAGGAATCAATGGGCTAGCCACAATACAAATGATGATGTACAAATGGAACAATTCACTAGCCCATTAGATACTCAAAGCCATGAAAACCTGACAAGCCAAATTGAAGAACATTCTAGAGAGCAATGCTTGGCAATTTCTTTGAGTGATGATAAGGAAGAGACGATTGATCAAGGAGATACTTCAAGCAAGCAAGAAAAAAATGAAGAAGTTGAGCCTAATTTACCCAAGAAATATTATTCTCTTATGGATAATATCTGCGGAGTGGTTGAAATTGATGGGGAAATTGCAAAAGGATTTGAACAAGAGCACTCAAAGGAAACTTTTTCAGTTTGTTTGGTGAATACAACATCATATATGTCAGACCATAAAGAATATCAATTTGATGACTTGGAAGAAAAGAAGAAGCATTCACCACCATCAACTGAGCACTCACCAACTCTTGATTCAACTCTACTACCTTCCTATCTCAATTTCTTAAGAAAATTTAGAGCAAGAAAAAGAGCTCGTTGGAAAGTTTTTAAAAATTATGAGCCTAATTATAAAATATTAAATAATTTTTGTCTTAATTTTTTTCCATGCAGACTCAAATCAAGCTGGCTTGACTCATTAAAATTGGTAAAAGTCTATCTTTCTACAATTATCGAGATGATATACTTTGTGTATTATCCTCCATGATGAAGATCTAGCTATAGTCAAGCTAAAGACTATAAATTAAGCGCTTTTGGGAGGCAACCCAAATTTCTAACTTTTTTACTTCTTTTTAATTTCTTTTGTTCTTTTGTTTGTTTCGTTCTATTTTAATTTTACTTTAGTGTTGTTATTAAATAGCTTATTAGGAGAAAATCTGAGTTTTCTCTTTATTAGGTTTCTTTTATTTCTGTTTAGTTATTTCGTTGTAAGTTTTCTCTTTCATTTTCTTAACTAAGTTAATCAAATATGGAAGCATCTCTTGCAGCACTAAAAAACAGGTTTCCAACTCTTCCCCAAGATGTACTCAGGAAAATTGATGAACGTAGACTAGAAAGAATGAAGGCATTTAGGCGTCTGAATCTTCATGAGGATATTCGCTGGATCATAGAAGCCAAAGTACGATTGGCAGGTGAGATTGATGACTCATTTATTAAATGTTTATCAAGTACGGGGAGAAGTTCTTACTCAAAGAAGAGGAGAGCTAAGAGAATGGGAGTCTGCTACAAGTGTGCAAGATGGAATTGCAACACACGCTGTAGAAATATTGGATTTGCATCCATAAATCGAGAAGACAAAATTAAATTCATAAAGGATGGACTGAGTAAGGAGTCTATGGATAATATCTTACAGACTCTTGAGACGCATCCTTGTGGACAAGTTCAACGCACTCTTTTAGATTTATGGGAAGTATTCAAAGAAGAGAAGCAACGTTACAGTCTAGGGAATCTGACGATAAAAGACCCTGTTTGCCAGTTAATAAGAAAACTGGATGAGAAGCCTATCCTCGACTCATAGAAGGCGTGTAAGCGGTTACTGGACGTAAAACCAGAGGAAGATATGAGCCAAAATCACAACTACTGTTTATAATCAGGTGTATCACTAACTTTTTTATTTTTCAATGCATTATTTTTTTCTACATCTTGCAGTACTTTTTGACTTTTTAGCATCTAGATTTTATTTTCCTGCAGATTTTTTTCTACTGTTGACAACTTTTTAGTCTTTCAATGTCTACTTTTAGCTTTTCAATATTTTCTTTTTGACTTTTGTACACATGCTGCAGATTTTTCTACTTTCGTTAGCTTTTTAGTTTTTCAATGTCTGTTTCTTTTTAGTTTTTCAAATATTTCTTTTGACATTTGTACACACAGCATTGATTATTTTTTGTTTTTATTATCATTTTTGTTTTTATACTTTTTCTGTCAATAATTATTTTATCCCATTGAACTGTTGTTTTACTCTTCTAATTTCTTTATATGCACATTCATTATTGTCAATATGCACACAACCCTTTTGAGAGATCTGTGAGAGAAAATGGCAGAATCCTCAACACGCAAATTCAAAACTATTTGTGTCTTTTGTAGTCCAAACTCTGGCAAGAAAAGAGAGTACTTGACAGTAGCTAATGAACTTGGTAGGATTTTAGCTGAACGAAAAATTGATTTGGTGTTTGAGGGAGGTAGTTTAGGGTTAAGGGGTTGTGTCGCAAGTTCTGCATATATTAGAGGTAGTAAAGTCTTAGGAGTAGTTCTAAAGGCTTTGGCTCAAAATAAACAAATCACTGGTGGAACTATAGGTAATGAGTTACAGGTCAATAGCATGTACGAACGAATGGCATACATGATTCAATGCTGATGCTTTTATCGCATTACCTGGTGGTTTAGAAACATTTAAAGATATTTTCACCATTGCATCTTGGACCCAATTAACTGTTCTTCAAAAGCCATTGGGATTACTTAATGTTGATGGTTTTTATAATGGTTTGTTATCTTTTCTCGATCATGCTGTGGAACAGGGTTTTATGACACCGGCGAGTCGACGCATCTTAGTCTCTGCTTCAACTATTGATCAATTGATTGATCAACTGCAAAACTTTAAATCCAAACCTGATCCATTGATGTCGCAGGTAGTTTGGCACCCCAGAGTTAGTAGTAGTAAAAAGCGAGGACTAGATCTGAATCTCCGATTATAACTTCCCTAACTTTTGTAGTTTTTTTTTATCGCATTTTTTTTTCTTTTGTGTGTGTTTTTTTTTGCACTTGATCAAGCGAAATTTTAGATTCGATTCACTAAATGTAAGATGGCTAAGTAAAGAGTTACTTTTGTACTCTTGATACGTATCTTAAATTTATGTGATTTTCCTTTTCAAAAAAAAAAAAAAAAAAAACTAGCTAGCTAACTAACTAACTAACTCAAGAGTTATTCATACAAGATGGCTGAGTAAAGAGTACTTTTGTGCTCTTGATACGCATCTGTATTTTTTTTCTTTCTTCTTTCTTTTTTTTTTAGTTTCCAAAATAAAAAAATTAAAAAAAATAAAAAATAAAAAATAAAAAAATTGATATTTTCTTTTTGTGTGATTAATTTCTCATGCTTGCTTTTAGTGTTGTTTCAAGATGTTTTACAGGAAGCAAGGAAGTGAAATGCACATCCTTCTTATAATTTGGAATCCACTTTTCTACAAAAGGGAGTATTTTCTTTCTTTTGGTTTGTTTCTTTGACATTGAGGACAATGTCCATTGCAAGTTTGGGGGAGGTTTAATTTGTTTTTTTGTTTTCAGTCATTTCTTTTGTGTTTTGATGAATAAATTTAAAATTTTTTACTCTTTTATTGATAAAATATGTTTGTGTTAAATAATTTGATAAAAGGCCAATGATAGATTATAATTGATATTTATGGATAATTTATTAAAGTATTTCAGGTTGAGCAACTATTTTGGGTAAGAAATTAACTTTTATTAAGATTATGTTTTGCTTTGCTTTGCATTATATTGATTGCATTGAATTTGTGTATGCTTACTTAGAGAGGGTTTCTACACATTTTTATCTTCATTTGCCTCACCTATCTTAGAACATGTTTTTGCAAACTTTTGAGGCGAAATTTTGAATTCATTTTGAAAGAGAGATATGATTTAGGCATTGTTTGTTTAGCCTGTTACTTGTATCTACCCTTATTTTAATTTTTTCCTTAGTTTACCCCTTTGTGCCTTGATAATTTTAGCTTTCTTTTCTTTGTTAATTAAACCTTAATTGTTATCTTTCACCCTGTTTGTGAGATAATTTTGTCAAGTTTACATTCTAATGAAGAAAAGGGAGTTATTGAAGTTTTTAAAGAAAATAAGAATCTCTAACAACTGAAAGTATTATTCATTGTACAAGATCACTTTCTGCTTAAAGTAAGTTTGGAGGACAGCAAGAAAATTGAATAAATAAAAAGTTAGTAATTCTTGCTTATCTTTAGAATAATGTTGTTGGCAAAAAAAAATAAAAAAAATAATAAAAAAAAAAGAAAAAGAAAAAGAAAAAATAAAAAATAAAAAAAAATATAGAAGAAGAAGAAGGGGGCTTAAAAGAAGAAAACATTGAAGAAGAATGATGCTTAAGATGGAAGGGATCTTTCATTAACATAATCCCTTTATTTGAGCTATTGATTTTCTTTTGTAAACTTGGTATAATTATCTTACTTTTGTTCATTTAGCCTTTTCTTTGTTAAGCCAAAAGATCTCGTGTTAGCCCCATTACAAGCCTAGTTAAGACCTATTGATCTCTCTTAATTTGTGAATTCCATTAGTGGAGATTGTTTGCATTAACATGCTTATGAGATTTGCACATCTATTTTATATCTTTTGATAGAGGCATTTAAAGATATCAGTGTGTATATGCCTATCTGAAGTGCAACAATTTCTTTGCGATTGATTTAATGCATGGTTATTCAGGGCATGATTAAGATGAGGATTATTTTGAACCTGAGATAGAAACTTGATTTGCAATACTATTGATATGTTGTTTGTGAATATTAATTTCTTGAGACCTTTGAAAAATTATTCAAACTAAGCATGAGAAGATTAAATTTTCTTTTTGAAATAAATAGTTGAAAATTTAGAGTTTTAAAGGTGTTTGTGGGTATCACCACTGGAAGCCCTCACGAGACTATAACTCGTCCTCTACGGGACACCTAGGGGTTTAAAGGCTTGTTGCAAACGCTAAATGCAATCGTAATTTCCTACAAAAGTGGACTAGTTTAGATTTTGAATTTTCTTTTACTTGAGGACAAGCAAAAACTTAAGTTTGGGGGTATGATAACTCTATATTTTTAGAGTTATTTTAATTATGTAAACTTAAATTTTAGCTCAATTCTCAAGAATGCAATAATATTATCACTTATTTTTAGAAATAAATAGTTCTACAATTTATAAATAAATTATAATATATTTTAAGTATTTTTATTTTATTTTTGCAGATCAAAATGATGCAATAAAAATAATGATGCAAGCAATGATTCAAGTTTTCAATCCATGAGAAATAAATTCAATGGTTGGTAGCCAAAATTCAATAGTTGGTAGCCAACCTAACCATTTTTGAATATTGATGAAGGAATTCAATGGTTGGTGACCAAAATTCAATGGTTGGTAGCCAACCTAACCATTTTTGAATATTGATGAAGGAATTCAATGGTTGGTGGCCAACCTAACCATCAATGTCGAATTTTTGATGTAAGAATTTTAATGGAACTTGAATTCTTCCACCAAACATGTCTATAAATACCATGCTTGGCAAAGGGAAATAGCATCAAAAGAAAATCCATAAAAAAAAATATGTAGAGAGATTTTCATATGTTTTCTTAGAGTAGATTAGTTTTATTTTTTATTTTGATCAAGATGAGGAGTTTTTGGAAGCTTGAGTTCATCAAAGATTGTATCCCAAAACAAGTTCTCTCTAAACTCTATCTTGAATTTAATTTTAAGTTGTTATTATGTTTATTGTTAATTTAATTATTTCTTTCTTTTCAATTATGAATAGCTAATTTTATTTTCTAGGATTTAGATGTAATCTTTTGATTTGCATATGATTATTTATATTTAATTGATTGGGTTGATTGTTGGAATTAATCTTTTATCTTAGAACTTAATGCTTGTAATTAACTGGCCATTAATTGCATGATTTAAGATATTGTGTGAAGTAGCGAGAGTGGAAGCACAATATTAGTTCATTAGGATAATTGACCTAGGGAATGTATTGCTTAGAGATAAGAATACTCCTTTGTGATTTTTAAAAGGATTTCCATAAAACTTAATGGGTTTGTGTTAATTGCTTATGATCACGAGAGTAGACGTAAGGTTAATATGAACACACATGTTGTATCTTGAGAGAGAACACCATATAATTTAGGGAAATCTAATCATTAATTCCAGCAAAAATAATCCATCAAAAAAAATTATAAAGGAATCATATGTAATCAATTGATGAATTCTAAATCCTAGACCTTTAATCTTATTTTCATATTTATCATTATTTATTTACTTCAATTTCATTTTAGTTTAAAATATAAAATCTCATAATTGATTTTCTAAATAATAGAGTAATATTAAAAATTGGTACTTGACAAACCCTTCCTCGTGGGAACGATACTCACTCATCACTTTATTACTTGTAAACGATCTGTGCACTTGCAGAAATCGCGCAACAGTAGCGTCAGCAAGAGTACGATATTCAGATTCGGTGCTTGAACGAGTAACGACAGTTTGTTTCTTGCTTTTCCAAGAAATAAGAGAATCTCCCAAAAAGAAACAATAACTAGTGGTTGACCGACGATCAGTTGGATCACAAGCCCAGTTAGCATCCGAATAGCCAAATAATACTAAGGGAGTATTGGCACTGAAATGTAATCCATGAAAAATAGTGTCTTTGATATAACGAAGGATCCGAATGACGGCAGCAAAATGAGACGATTGAGGAGCAGTCATGAATTGACTAACCAGATGAACAGCATATGATATATCTGGTCTAGTAACAGTGAGATAAACCAGACTTCCAACTAGTTGACAGTACAAAGTAGGATCATCAAGAGGAGTAAGTTTACAATTGAGTTCCAAAGAAGTTGAAACAATTTTGTTGTCATTAAGACCTGCTCTGGAAAGCAGATCATATACATACTTTGCTTAAGACAAATAGTAGCCTTGAAAATTAAGAGAAACCTCAAGATCCAAAAAATAGCTGAGATTGCCAAGATCCTTCATTTCAAAATGTTGGCTGAGATAAGTTTGGACTTTAGAAATACCATATTTGCCACTACATGTAATGATCATATCATCAACACAAAGCAACAGCAGTATAATTTCATGATCTGTATGGCGAATAAATAATGCTGAATCATAATTGCTAAAGACAAAACCAAATTGAGTAAGAGTTGAACTAAATTTGGCAAACCATGCTCGAGGAGCTTGCTTAAGTCCATATAGAGTTTTGCGAAACTTATAGACTTTATGAGAAGAGTGATATCCAGGAGGAGGTTTCATGTAAACTTCTTCAGATAAGTCACCATTTCGAAAAGCATTTTTAACATCCATCTGGAAAAGTTTCCATTTACGGACTGCAGCAATGGCTAATAGACTACGAACAGATGTCAACAGGGCAACTGGAGCAAAGGTTTTTTCATAGTCGATGCCATATTCTTGAGTGTATCCCTTGACTACTAAACATGCTTTGTAATGCTCTACAGACCCATCAGAGTGAGTTTTGATTTTGTAGATCTATTTACAACCAATTGGGATTTTGTTGGGAGGAAGATCAACTAGATCCCAAGTGTGAGTTTTCTCTAATGCTTGAATTTCCTCAGTCATAGCTTGCTACCAAAGAGGGTCAATACTAGCCTCACGATAAGAGTGAGGCTCGTGGAGAGTTGTAATGGCAGAATAATAATAAAAATCTTGAAGGTAACTAGAAGTTTCTCTTACTCGGGATGAACGACAAAGATTGGTGTCAGGAGTAGGTGAAGATTTGGTGCAGAATCAACAGTTGGAGCTGGTTCAGGCAGATCAAGCGGGGAGATATCAGGCTCAATTGTAGCAAAATCACCTGTAACAGAGATAGGAAATAACTTGACATAAGGGTTTTTAAAAAATAATGAGTTAGTAGAAACTGAAGTGTGAAACTTAGAGAGAGAGGAGAACATAGTGTTTTCCCAAAAGGTAACATGTCTAGAAATGCAAAGTTGATTAGAAATAGGATCCCAACATCGGTAACCTTTGTGTCCCACCCCATAACATAAAAAACAACACAGACAAGCACGAGGTTCTAATTTGGTATATTCATGAGGTTGTAAAAGAACAAAACATGCACAACCAAAGGTCTTAAGGATTTTATAGTTTGGAATTTTGCCATACAATTTTTCAAAAGGAGATAGATTTTGAAGTACTGAGGTAGGTACCCGATTACTATTATATACAAAAGTGAATGTTGTTTCTCCCCAAAATTTTTTTGGACAAGAACTGGAGAGGAGAAGAGCACGAACGAAGTCTAAAATATGACGATGTTTTCATTATGCTCGACCATTTTGTTGTGAAGTGTGAGAATAGGAACGTTGAATGATTGTGCCTTGTTGTTGAAGATAATGAAGTAAAGATGATTCCTGATATTCCATGGCATTATCTGTGCGAAGAATTTTAATTATTGAGGAAAATTGAGTTTTAATTATATTTGCAAATGTAACATAAATATGTGGTAACTCTGAATAATTTTTCAAGAAATATATCTAAGTAAAACGAGAATAATCATCAATAGACAACACAAAATAACGAAAGCCATTTACTGAAGAAATAGGAGAAGGTCTCTAAATGTCAGAATGAATTAAGTCAAATGGACTGGCAGAAATAGATTTATTATGATTAAAAGATAATGCAGGTTGTTTGGTAAGTTGACACCCTAAACACTGAAATGACTCAAATTTTATGGAATCCAACAATCCATGAGAAACTAAAGACTGAATTTTATTGGTAGAAGCATGACCAAGGCGAAGATGCCATTGAAGAATAGGAGAAGTGGTAGTAGTAGCGGCAGAAACAGATCATTGAGGAAGATGAAGAAATATGAGCTCAAATAATCGCCCCACCCTGCGACCCGCCCCAAGAATCTGCCCCGTCTGCGGATCCTGTACCTGACAACCAGAATGAGAAAAATTTACATTTAGTCCTTTTTCACATAATTGACTAACCGAGATAAGATTTAGTGACAGGTTTGGAATATAGTGAGTATCGAAAAGGCTAAGATTAGAGGTAGAGGCATGACCAGTATGAGTGATGTGTATTTTAGTTCCATTTGCTATTTGTATTGGGGGTAAGAAAGAAGCGGGTGTCGTAGAGGACAAGATATTAATATCAGTGGTTATATGGTTATAATAGGCAGAGTCAAAAAGCCAATTTGAATTACCTAGAATGATAGACATGGCGGCAGAGGAGTTGAAAGAGATAACCTGTTTGAGTAAGACCTCAAGATCACTCATTGTGATGGTAGTAGAGGCGTCTGTGGTAGCAGCACTGACTGAGGTCAAGTCAGTTATAAAGAAAGTCTTGGTTTTAGAATGTCCACTCTTTGGTCATGGTGGGTGAGTTGGACAGTGCTCAAGAATGTGACCATGATCATGACAGTATCTGCATTCTACAGTTGGGCAATTAGCAAAATTATGACTAGGTTTATTACAATTCTTACATAGTTGATTGCTATATCTCATATTTGAAGATCGTATAGTTGCAAGAGCTAATTCAGAATTTGATTGCCTGCCAAGACCAAGTCGTGTTTCCTCAAAGATAAGTTCTTGGATAGCCGTATTCAAAATTGGGAGAGGATGTCGATGTAGCAAAGAGGCATGCATAGCTTCATATTCTGGTCGAAGAGCCATAAGAACTTGGATTAGGTGAAGGTGATCTTCACTAATCTTTGTTTGAGATAACTGATTCTAGATTGGCTAAACTTGTTCCAGAAAATCATTGACAGATTGGCCAGATTCTTGTTTGAGATTGTGCAAAGTAGTCTATAGCTGAAAATAGTGTGCAACACTAGCAGTTTGATACCGATTTGCCAAGAAATCCCATATTGCTTTTGCCTTATCAAACTCAGCAAATTGAATGTGAATTGATGGAATCAATGTGTTACGGAACCAAGTGATGACTTGATGATTTTTGCTATCTCAATCTTTGAGGCGATCTTCGAATTTGGTATTTGGTTCATTTTGCTCTTTGGTGGGTTGAGTGATATCTTTGGTAACTATACACCAAAGCTTGCGTCCAATTAAGAAACTTTTCATTCCTTGAACCCAAACGTTGTAGTTGGATCCAGTTAAAATTGTTGTAATTGGTTTTGCAACATCTGATTTATCCATTTTAAGAAATACAAAAGAAAATGAATGATAGAGCTGGAATATGACAAAACAGAGGCCAAATTTGGATTCAGAAGGTCCAAAAACTTTAGAAATTAGTCTGGTTTTTTTAGGAACCTGTTCAAAAATGGTCAAACCAATCGGTCAAAGTTTTCTGAAATGGTTCGGTCAACAGGAGATTTTGAACAGTGCAGAACACGAATCAGGTCAGGTAGAACGCGGATTCGGATCAGTCAGAGCGTAGATCCGGGTCGGGCAGAGCACGGACGGGTGATGACGTGGTCTGACACATGGTGTACACGTGGACTGACAGCTGCTGACGTGGATATGACGTGTCACCAGCTGGACTGACATATGGAGATGACATGGCTCGCCACGTGGCAGACACGTAATCTGACAGTTGTTGATGTGTGAGCTATGTGGTGATGATGTGGCGCTGATGTGGTCGTCTTCAATATCTGGCTGCGCGTGGAGCGCGTGAAACATAGGTCAGTGTCTTTGATCAGCACGTGAGGCCCGTGACATACTTTCTGGAGCTCCGGTTGGTCTTGAAATTTTTCTGGTGACTAGTTCTTCCTTTTGGTGTGATCAAAATGAAATTTTGACGTTGCATAAAAAGATTTCAGTAGGGTAGTGGTTTGAAATGAATAACATAATAAATGTAAAGCAATTGAATCAGATATCAAAGAATGGCTCTGATACCATGTTAATTGAGAGAATATTTCTGAAAGAATTATAACATATTGTTTTGATTGTTTATTTACAGAGGTATTTATAGTCATTTATACATGATTAATATGATAATCTATGGCATGATTTGTGGGTTATACATGTGAGGTAGAGCTGAAAGTTTGACATTTATACAGACAGCTTACAAACAATCTATACCTAATATTGACTTTCAAAGATTTACATTAGCAACCAGTGTAAAATCTATTACAATAATAATAACTATTATTTATATAAATATACAATAATTATCTATGTTTTTAGACCCAATATGGCCTTAGAGCCAACAAAAACAAAGGCTTATGGATCAGAAGTTCAATCGGGATTATAATCAAGTTGAATCGTAATTAAATTAAATATATAATAAATATTATACAATATATTATAATTAATATTACTTATTAAAATTCATAATAAATAAAAAAATCTAAATGAGATAAATTAATTAAGTAAATATATATTATTTAATAAATTTATTAAATAATATTTAAAATAAAATTTCAAATCATAATATTTATATTAATAAGAATTATGTTGTTTGGTAATTTTATGAACAATTTAATAGAACAATTTGAAATAACTAATTTATAAACATAATTTTAGAATTTAAAATGATAATAGAATAAAAAGATAATAAGAATTTTAAAAATAATAATTTTTTTTGTAAATAAAAAATGAAAGAAAATTTAGTTTTTAGTGTTAAAAAACTTACATTTATTTATAATATATTTCATATTTTACTATTATTTTATTGTAGAAAGTTAAATTTATTTTTCGATATATTTAAATTTATTAAGAATATAAAAGTATTTGGGATGAGCTAAGTAAAATTAATATAAATATATTTGAGGAGAAAATTGCAATCAACTAGTGTTTAGGTTTAACGGTAAGGAGAATGGCAGCTAGTCAAGAAGCTGTGGCTTCCAAACTCCTTGGAAGCAAATGAATTTCTTTTCTTAACTGAAAGTTGCTTGACCCGTTGAACTTATTCGCTGATGGTCCTACTCTCAATTCTCCCTCAGCTTAAACTCATACGTCATCATCGAAAATTAACTGACAAAGCCCATTTACACTAATGTGATGTCGGCAATCGCATACGAAATTGAATCAAGTATTCGATTTCGACACGTCCTTCACTCGGTTTTTTTTTTTGTTTTTTTTTTTTGGCCCAGAGTCCTCGACTCGGTTCTGGGTTTTATTGGTGGAGAACTTTCCATTCTGTGCCAGCTGTAACTTTCTTAATGGGAAAGATAAATCCTTCGTCGCAAAATAATACTCCTTCCATTTTATTTTAAATACTTTATAAAAATAAAATATATAAATTTAGATAATGATAAATAATTATAAATTTTATAAAAAAATTTTAATAATTTACCTAATTATCCTTTTTAAAAAATGCTGAAAAAAAGAATGAATAAATTAGATAAAATTAGAAAGATTAAATAAATAAGAATAAATTTAAAATTTTTTAATTAATACTATCTTAAATTCATAATAATTATATTGTTTGGTAATTTTATGAACAATTTAATAGAATAATTTGAAATAAATAATTTATAAACATAATTTTAGAATTTAAAATAATAGTAGAATAAAAAGATAATAAGAATTTTACAAATAATAATTTTTTTGCGTAAATAAAAAATGAAAGAAAATTTAGTTTTTAGTGTTAAAAAACTTACATTTATTTATAATATATTTCATATTTTACTATTATTTTATTGTAGAAAGTTAAATTTATTTTACGATATATTTAAATTTATTAAGAATATAAAAGTATTTGGGATGAGCTAAGTAAAATTAATATAAATATATTTAAGGAGAGAATTGCTTTCAACCAGTGTTTAGGTTGAATGGCAAGGAGAATAGTAGCTAGCCAAGAAGTTGTGGGTTCCAAACTCATTGGTAGCAATTAATTGAAAGTTGATTGAGCCGTTGAACTTATTCACTGGTTAATCGGCTGATACATATGAGTTTAAATCGATTCATATAATTAAATATATCCAATTAAAATAATGGATTTATATGAGTAATAATTATAAATTTTTATATATTCTTTTAGAATAATATTTTTATATTTTTACCTTTTTATAATGCACGAAAATTAATTTAAAAATATTTTTTATTAACAAACCCCATGGAACATGAATTTACGAACTAGTTATATTTAAATTGCAAAATCACAAATATAATTATTGCAAAGAAATAATTTGAAAATTTTATTAGGCTCACAATAAAAAGGCAGAGGTGCTGGTCCTACTCTTAGCTCTTGCGGTCCTAGCTTAAACTCATATATCATCATCGAAAATTAACTGACAAAGCCCATTCCTACTAATGTGATGTCGGCAATGACATACGAAATTGAATCAAGTGTTGGATTTCGACACGTGCGCTACTCGGTTCAGGGAGCTTATTGGTGGAGAACTTTCGTTTGTGCCAGCTGTAACTTTCTTAATGGGAAAGATAAATCCTCCGTGGCAAAGGAATAGCTACAAAATATCATCGTTCAATAAGATATTGTTAATTTTTGTGTTGAAATATTAAAAGAGGATTAAAAATATGATTTATTTTTCTTTTTAATATGTGATATAAATTGTAAAAATAATGAATTAGTAATTAAAAAATTATAAATAATTATTTTTAAAATATATATATTTTTTTGTTTAAAGATGATTTTTTTTTAAATATTATTTATAACATTTTAATAATTATTTATTATTGTTATAGTTAAATACGAATATGAGAAAATATTTTTTTTAGTAATAATTTATTTTTATAAGGATAAGATGATATAAATTTAAAATAATAATCAGCTGATAGGAAAATACTAATTTTTTTGACACACCTTAAAATACGGACAAAAATCGCTTTTTATAGAGAACTTAATGACAACAACGGTACAAAACATTTAAAGTCATGTACGAGACTGATACAAAATATTTAATAGAAAGTGATAAATAGACCCCTCCGATATTTTTTTGCAAAAAATTGAACCCTAAACTTTTATGTAAAAATAATTTCTGCCCTTTCTTTTAAATCAAATTTCAGCACATAATCAGGGATGGCAATAATGCGATGCAGAGGCAAAGTACTATCCCTCATCTTCATACTTATCTCAATGAGGAATTTTCATCACCGTCTCTGTCTCACATGCAGAAATTATTTAACCCCTATCCTTATTCTTGTAAAGTTCCCCATCCTATAGAGATCCCCATTTCTCATTTGAAAATTTTATTTTATTTTATCTCATTTTAATTTCATATACTTTTAGATAGTGAAATATAATGTATAGAAATTTAAAATTTAGATTTTAATTATACTTAAACTGATTTCAATATATTTAAATTAAAACTTAGTGTGTGTGTGTATATAAGTAATAGCTGAAAAATAAGAATAAATTAATGTAAAAAATATTAATAAATTCAGACATATAAAGTATGAAGAGATAAATCAATCCAATATAAAATTATTCAAAATTATCATGATGTGAAAGAATTATAAATAATGAGTAACAAAATAAAAAACTCTAATATATATGTATAAAACCAATCAAGTAATATATATTTTAATATTAAGAATAATTATATAAACATAATATCGGGTCCCCACGGGGTAGGGACGGGAATCTCCGTGGGGTGGGGAATAAACTCTCCATCCCTGCTTTATCTTTGCTAAAGGGGAATAAATATCCCCCATTTTCGTCTCTATAGGAGTAAAAATTAGGAAATTTCTGCTCTATTCGGGACAAATCCTTGTAGAGAATGGGGATTCATCACTCCATTGCCATCTCTATCCATAATTATCACCTTTCTACAAAGTCAAGTGAGGATAATAAAAACTTCTTTTTTAATGAATAAAATATTAAATATGAAGAAAATAATTAAATATTTATAATATGATACCTACATTAAGAGCATACCCAACAATCATTTTTATTTTACTTCTTATTATATTATAAATAATTTAACTCTTTATTTTAACTTATCTAAAAAAATATGCATACTCCAACAATACTCTCTATTTCAATCCTTATTTCATTTTTTATTAATAAATCTATAATTTTATTTCTTTATATATAAAATTTATAATTTCATTTCCTTAAATTTACATAAAATTTTTATTACTTAGAAGTTAAATTTACATAAAATTTTTATTACTTAAAAGATATTAAACAAATTATTATTATTATTATTATAGCAATATCATTTCTTTTACTCTATATAAAATATTTACTACTAAAAAATGTAACTTAATATAAAATATTATAACAAATTATTATTATTATTATTATTATTATTATACTATAATTTTATTTTTCTACTTTACATTAAAAATAAAGAATAATATGATTTAAACTATTATTAAAATAATATTTTGATAATAATATAGTAATTTAATAATAAATTTTGATTAATAATAATAATAATAATAATAATAATAATAATAATGTTATGATATATTATAGGATTTGATTGATGTCTTTCTATATATATGAATACTCTAATTTCCATATTAGTATTGATTGTATTTTCCTCATTAAAAAAGTTTCCTTTTTTTTTCTCTTCTATACTCTATATAAAGGGTCTAATACTATTGAATAAAATAACTAGAAAACTATTCTTTTCTCTATATTATTTGTTCTTATTTTTCTCTATTATATTTATAACACGTTATCAGTACGAATCATTTTACAATATTGTTCATAATTTTGGATAACTTCAGCTAAGGCAAAAAATTTGAAGAAATAAAATTCAAGATTTATGGTAAACAATTTTTGTCTAATTAATTACTATTATTATTAATATTTATGTATCAAATACATTTAAAAAAAATAATTCATTTTTTTAAGAAATCGTTTGAACATATTGGGCTAATTAATTTGAAAAAATCATTTTTTTTCTCTCTTATAATCATTAACCTCAAATCATTTTTTTTTAGATTTATAAAAATTTGATATACAATTTAATGATTAATCAATTAAACTCTAATTCCTGAAAAACTAGCATTATATTTTAAATTCTACATCATGAAAAACTAACATTATATTTTAAATACTAGTTCCTGAAAAACTAGTATTATTTATAATTTCTGAAAAATTAATTAAATAAATAACTGAACTATAAGTTCATAAAAAACTAGTATTATATTTTAAATTCTAGTTCTTGAAAAACTAGTATTATTTATAGTTCATGAATAACTAATTAAATAAATAATTAAGCAATGAGTTCCTGAAAAACTAATAATAATTACAGTTCCTAAAAAACTGGTATTCTCTATAGTTCTTGAAAAACTGATATTCTGTACAGTTTTTGAAAAACTAATATTCTATATAATTTTTGAAAAACTAATCAAAATAAATAAATATAAATTCATTAAAGAATTATTTAATATTCCTGAAAAACTAAATGCATTGTCTACAAGTCTTTAAAAGACTAATTTTATTATGATCTTATATTAGACAATGTTAATTGATGGCTCTCGATATCATGAGTAAGAATTATTTATCATGGATACTAAATGCTGAAATTCTTGAATTAGTCTTAATTAATTATTTATCTTATAGGATTCTCATGCCGTATTATCGTGGTAGTACAATTTGTTAATGTGAAATTAAGAGCAACAAACCAATGTGGCATATTGCCCATTAATTTTGATTTTGTTGAATATGAAATTAAGTCTAGTAAGATCTGAAAAAACTGGTGTCACTCCTTTAGGTATTGAAAATTTAATACTGCTAAAGATTTTTTATTTGTCCGAGATCCATTTGACAGGTTCGATACTGTAATTAATCTTTGTAGGGTGCACTTCTTGTTTGCCATATTTTATCTTCCTTTAATAATTTCAATGGGTTACAAATTACAATGGATATTTGAAATATTTAATTGGTTAATCTATTATATATATACTCTTGATATTTTATTTTAATAAATAAACAATATTATATATATAACATATAAATAGAAAATTTGTGTTTTTCTTTTGTATTTTTTTGGGCATGATTGAGATGATTGCTTATGAAGAATTTCGTTTATATATTATACAGTAAATTCTGCTTATACTAGCAGTATATAATTGTTATATTGTATACTCTATATTTTGAAGACTTGAACCTATGTAATTCACTAAATTTTGACCAATTAATACATTTAGAGTTTCAAAAATCCTATGAAATTGATAATTAGCTCAAGTTTACTTAAGAGAAGTCTTCACTTATACTCACAGTATCTATATCCTAAATTCCTTAATGGAATTATAAATATACCATGATAAATATGTTGTATATATATATTAGTTTCTCTTACTAGCAAGTATAATTTGCTTGTGTCACTGTATATTATTTTTTTATTTTTAACTAAAATTCTAGTATAAAGATTGTTGTGCTTTATAATTAATGGCTAATTTGTCCTCAACTTGGCTTGATACAAATATATTTTATAGTAATTACCTTATTTTGACTTTTGAGTATAAAATTCATATTGTTTATGTGTTTGGTTTCAATATGAAATTTGAAATAATTGAAAATTTATTACTTCATTATAAACATGAATTTATTGTAAATGGTTGGATTGATTATTGGAGTTTTTACATGAAATTAGTTCAAATTTCTTTATTTTTCTCAAAATCGATTGAGTTCTAGATTTTTAAGAAAATCAATTCAATATTTTTATTTTTTTTTCCAACACAAAAACTTTGATCATATTTATACTATGTGTAAAAGGGGTCTAATGGATGAATATCTCACTATTTAAAATTTTTGTATTATCTAGAAGAGTTTTAAAGATCGATATGATTACTTAAAAGATATGGTACTACCACAAGCTTAATATGATTGGCTAAATCTATACCTACAAGACTTGAAGTCAATTTTAGAATATAATTCAACCATATTTAAAATTACTTCATAGTTGAAATTGTGTGGTAATAAAGTTATATGTAGTAGCAGTATAAAAAGTGAAAATTTATAAATATTATTTGTCTTCTAGTAGTTGCAAAAAATAATTACTAATGAGAAATCATCAAACAATACCCACTAGTACAATTGCATTCTCTGAAGTGAATGCTATAAATCATTTGGTAGATCATGAGAATTCTGAAAGAATAATTGCTAATGAGAAATTATCAAACAATGCCCACTAGTACAACTGTACTCTCTGAAGTGAATGCTATAAATTATTTGGTAGATTATGAGAATTTTGAAAGAGTAACAACTCATATTGAAGACAAAACTCAATATTAGTGATTTTATGTAAACTCATTGAAGGAGTAATTTGTAAGGATTTTATAAATTGTGCATTATAATGAGTTATTTCATTATTATTTTAGCCCCCGTACACATGCACAACATATTGCATTGAACCTGCAGTTCAAGTGTTGAACTTATAGTTTAATAATTAAACTTTGAAAGTTTAGTATTAATGTCATTATGTATATCATACATACTCTCTTTTGAAACTTGTACAAAGACATGAGTCACAAATTTTTAGTTGTGCTATGAATATATTAATATCACTATCTCAATGTGTGATAATGGGTCCATAAAAGAGACTAATAATTTATTTTGATAAGACATATTTCTCGACATTAGGGGGAGGAAAAACACCTGTAGTGCTAAAGAATGTCGAGAAATTTATTAGAAGGAAAATCGTTTAAATAATTTTGATCTATGTACAAGTTAGAGTGAACCAGATGTTCACAAAATAATACGGTTATAACAAATTACAACTTAACTGCTAAATGCATTTATAGATGATAAAAGAGTGATAAAGTCTCATATTACAGCTACTAATACCCAGCAAGGGTTGTGGTTCCAATTGCATATAGAAAATCAATCAATCTTACTATACGTCAAAAGTGTGAATAGTAAATTGGAACTAAAGATAAAAATCTGCAGAAGAGAAAAGCAACGTCACTCATAAAATCTCCTAAAGAGAAAGATCTCAATAAAAAAGCTATAGCCAATTATGAGACACATATGAGACAACGGAACAATTAGATCCTCCAGATATGGTTTATGGAATTGATGATTATATAAATGAAAACTATGAGATCTCAATTATTTTTGTGATATAAGAGAAAGAGTTTATAGAAATTCAATTATTGTCGATGATGAATTTGCCTCAACAATAACTCTTGCTATTTCAAGAGAAAATCTAAATCCAGAATCTACAAGTATAACTGAATATTAGCATAAACGTAATTGATTATTATGGAAAGAGGCAATTAAAGCAGAGCTAGACTCACTTTATCATTAACTATAAGAAAACCAATTTTCTTATTATGGAAATGATCATGTTCCGATACTTAATTAGTATGGCAGTTAAAGAAATGCTTAATATACACCTTACGAAAGCGATATTTATATAAGAGTCCCAGAAGGACTAAAGATATCATAAATAAATACATAGTAAACATGTGACATATATTTCATTAAATTGCAAAAATCCATATATGGATTAAAGCAATATGGACATATGGTATGATTGTTTGAGTAAATTCTTATTGAAAGAAAAATATGTGAATAATACACTATGTCCATTTGTATTCATAAAAGACAGTGGAATAGTATATGTTATTATTATAGTATAAGTTGATTTAAATATCAATGTGACTCCTAATGAACTCAAATAAATATGTACCTATTTGAAAAGTTAGTTCGAGATGAAAAATTTAAAGGAAATGAAATTTTGTATCGGCCTATAGATCGATTATTAAGGAGTCCTAATACACTAGTATATTTATGTGGAAAAGATATTTAAGCAATTTTTGCATGGATAAATGGTCTACTCATTAGAAGTGAAGAGAGACCCTTTTAGACCTAAAGAAGATAATAAAGAGCTATTTGGTCTTGAAGTACCATATATAAGTGCTATAGGATACTCTTGTATCTTGCAAATTACATCATGCTTGATATTGCAATTGCAAAAAAAAATTTCAAGCTAGGTATAGCTCTGCACCTATGAAAAGATATTAGAGTGGTGTAAAAAGTTATTTTCAATGTACTATTAATATTATGATCATATTTTAATTCATATTTGAAATTGGTCTATATGTGAATATTGGTTATTTGTTTGATCTCCATAATGGTGGATCTTAGACTGGCTATGTATTCACATATAGTGATATTACAATTTTATAAAGATTTTTATGTTCCTGAAGTACCTTACTAAAGATACTCCCATTATGTTTTGAAACTAATGCAATTCGCATTGCACAAATTGAAGGTGGGTATATCAAGAGTGATGAAGTAGACATATAAATTTCACTCAAATTCTTAAGCTCTAGAAGAGATATTCACCAAATTCGCTCGAGTGACAACCTAATAGACTTATGTACTAAGTCTTTATCTAGTATGATTTTTAAATGGTATTGTTTCATCGATTAGTATATACCGTGTTAAAATCTGTCTTCATCAGGAAGAGCGAATTCGTATATAATTGTATTCTTTTTTCTTAGTCAAATTTTTGTCCCACAGGATTTTCTTGGACAAAGATTTTAATGAGGCAATTTGTGCAATGAAAAAATAACGCATAAAATGTACTCTTTTCCTTAGCTATGTTTTTTCCTACTGGATTTTCTAGCAAGGTTTTTAACGAGGTATATTCATGGCACAAGTAATATCCTTAGGGAGTACTATAAATAAATTATTATATATGGATATTACTTAAATATATTTAGATATAACTACATTTGGAAAGCTAGTCAATAAAATTGGCATGCGCCGACTAAGAGATATTTGATAGAAATCATATTTTCATGAGGAGAATACTTTAATGCACTGTACTCTTTTTTCCTTAGACTAAGTTTTGTCCCATTGGGTTTTCCTGGCAAGATTTTTAATGAGGCAGTATTATGACATAAATCTCTATAAGAATAATGTACTATTTGTTCTTCACTAAGATTTTTTTCCATTGGATTTTTTTTTCTTAGTAAGGTTTTGATAAGACATATTATTTGTAAAAGACATCAAGAGGGAGTGTTATGATATATTATAGGATTTGATTAATGTTTTTCCATATATATGAATACTTTAGTTTCCATATTAGTATTGATTGTATTTTCCTTATTAGAAAAGTTTCTTATTTTTTTCTTTTCTGTACTCTATATAAAGGGTCTAATACTATTGAATGAAATAACTAGAAAACTATTCTCTTGTCTATATTCTTTTTTCTTGTTTTTCTCCATAATAATAATAATAATAATATAAAAAATAAAAGAAATGAAACAAGAAAAAAATATTAAAATATCAGTTTATGGATTAAAATATTGGTTTAGAGAGCCAATCTCTTTCCTCAAATTTAAGGAGAGAGAAATAGGCTTTTAAAATTATTTAAGAAAGGAGGATAAATTGGGAGTTTGTTGGAAGAAAAATAATATGATATGACTCTCTATTTTGAGTAAGGGGGCTATCTAAAGAGGCTTTTGGTGATGCTCTAACCCCACCATTTCGTTTGTTTCTTCTTTCCTACTCTTGAATTTTAATTTCTTTCATTTTTTTTAAATAAGCATAATCATCACCCTTGATTTTTGTAGCAACTAATCCCAATTTTCTTGTTTTCAATTCGATTCATCTTATCCTTGAATTAGAAATTTTTTCTTTCAATTAAAATTTTGGGTTTTTGGAGCTCTCTATTATTGATTATTAAGAGAGAGAGAGAGAGATTCTTTATTGTGAAATTGAAGCTTTTGTGTTAGGTTTGGTTAGTTAAAGAAGGAAATATGCGAAATTATATGAAATTTGAGTTTTTTCTAAATTCTCTTATGAAATTGTCTTGAAATTTAATGACTCTGTTATTAAAAGAACTTAGTTTGATTTAGGCGTGACCTCTTTTTGGATAGCAATGAGAGTGAAGCAAAATTAGATGTTGAAGGGGAGGAAAGTTTATGGTAGAGGAGAAACAATAGCAATAAATTATGTATTTATTCCAATTGAAGATAACATAATAATAAAACATAGAATTCTTACCTGCACCACCACTATAAGGGGTGAACATTCATGGAAAAAGTTTTAAAAGAAGTTCACCTCATTTGTTGTTGAAGTTGAAAAAGATGATAATTTCAACGACTTGTGTCAAGGTTTCTAAAGCCTTCTTGCAGGCACTTTCTACTTTTGAAATTTCATTGTTAAAAAGTAGAGCTATTATTGATGCTAATTTGAAAAAGAAAGAGAATTTTAATAAGTTGAGGATGAAATATTTTATATTTTTAATATAAAAATTATTAAAAATTATAATTTTTTATAGGTTTTTAAATTTTTAATTAGTTAAATGCATATTTTCCTTCTTCAATTTGGTACCGTTGGTCACGTTGGCCTATGATTTTTTAAATTAATCAATTTAAATACTTAATTTCACAAATCCATCTCTTAACCCCTAATTATCTGGTCAGCATTGCACGTGAAAACACGTGCAAATTAGGCAAATGATGGCTTAAGTTAGCAACCAACGTGGGTTTAAAATTATTTCTCATACCTTCTCCTCTCAATTACTCTTTGTCCTTTGACTTTTTAGAGAAACAATCTCGATTACTACTAGTAGTGATTTTCTACCCAAATATTTTTTCTTCCTTCTTTTTTTAGGTTATTGATCCAAAACCTTTGCACGCACTATCTATTTTCAGTAATCTGTGAAGATATGTTATTTGATTTTCAAAATTCTACAGCTTATTGATTTTTCAGTTGATTGGATCTCCTAATTAGTGAATACTATCATGAAATTGAAGCGAAAATTGTATGGCTTTAGAGGTTTAAAGCAATAGAACTTGAAACGTGCACAGGATTTTCGATGACTGATCTCGATCTGCTGGTTCGTGAGTTAGTTAAATAACTTACATTATAATAAATTTCATTGATCCACCCCGCTCTGTAACATATATGAGGCTTACAGGTTCTCAATTTCGTGGGCTTGATATTAGGGTTTGGTTGGGAAAGAAAGAGGACAGATAGAGATGGAGAAGGGAAGTGACCACTGAAATTGAGTGATTTACTGTCGGTGATGTGGGGCTCATTAGCAAAAGAAGAGAAGTGACTTGACCTGCTATCAAGTGCAGCGAAGATGATGCTATTGTTGCCTAGTAGTTCATGGTCTGCCAAAGCACAAGATACAAAGTACTAATAAATGGAAAAGTAAAGGAAGGAGAAATATCAGCATCATTAGTTTGTAAGGTCTCGTCGAGCACTAGTCTAATATGCTAAAGAAATTAAAATGTTCATTTGAAAAAAAATTCATGGGAAAGCCCTCAGCTTATCTTTGATAGATTTGAACATTATTTTTAGAGTCACCAACTTAATTTATTTTTATTTGAAAAAATATAAAAAAAAACTCATTTAACTCTAATTATTACTCAAAGGAAAAAGATCACTGGTCTTAAAACCAAATAAGATTCGAGGATTAGATTTTCAGTTTATCTTAATAAAGTAAGCTTGGCCAATTAGAATAAATAAAGATGCATGAACAGTTTAAAATATGCATGATCATTCAACTTATCCATTCAATAATAAAGTAAATACACAATTAAGGTTAGAAATAAAAGAAAGTTAATATTACAATAAAATTCCAAATTTAGAGGATTCATTCTCTAGCCCTTATGGGTTGTAAGAAAGTCACACATTCTTCAAATTAAGCCTAATAAGAAAGTAAAGAAAAACAAAATAAAGGCAAGCGAAAAAGGTGATAAAGAGGGAGAGTTGGTTAGTTATTCAACTTATCCATTCAATAATAAAGTAAATACATGATTAAGGTTCAAAAAAAATAAAAAAGAAAGTTAATATTACAATAAAATTTCAAACTTAGGGGATACATTTTCTAACCCATATGGGTTTTAAAGCAGTCACACATTCTCCAAATTAAGCCTAATAAGAAAGTAAAGAAAGACAAAATAAAGGCAAGCAAAGAAGGTGATAGAGAGGGAGAGCTAGTTAGTTTTAATTGGATTTGATACTTGAACCAAACATGCCTGTATATCCTTTTAAATGGAAATCAGAATCCATGTAATTCTCCCTTATTATGAAGGGTCAATTTAGCCTAGTCATTTTATTATGTTTTGATTGATTGATTAAAAGATGGTTGAGTTGATTGATTTAACTAATTGATTACCAAGTGGAGTTAATTAAGTCAAATTTTAATTGAATACCTTAGTGAATCAAGAATTAGGCAAGGAGTCTTAACACAAATCCAAAGGAGGAAAACAATAAGTAAAATAAAGAAAAGGAAAAGAAGCTTATCTCATATGGCGAGCAACAATTAGCCTTAGACAGTCGGTGATCACTAGCCTTGGATGATTCGGCAATTTGCCTAGGATGTCGAACAACAGCTAACCTTAAATAGCAGACATGAGTCTTAGGCAATGGACTTACCTCGAACAAGCAAGCAGAAAGCCTTTGACTTGTTGGATAGGAATCAAGAAAAAATCCCTCAACTTACTTTACGAAGCAAGGAGCAAATGCAAAGTAAAAGAAAAGAAAAGCTTTAGAACTATAGTGGTTTGCTTGATACAAAAGCTTTCTAACTCCCAAAGTTTATGCCTTGGAGTATGCAGTTGTCCTTTATATAGAGGGAGAAGATTAAAAGAGGAAAACACTGAAGTTTTGATGTAGGATCACACAAAAAATAGGGAAAATCGCATGATCTGCCACACAGGCCTCTGGCACCACATAAGGCTTTGCGACAGTGTCGTAAGTCATGTGTGACAGACAGCCTAGTTTTCACCCCTTTCACTAGTTCTTGCTTGTTTTGTGTTTGTTTTTTATGATTTCAATTGCATTGTATTTGTTACTCAGTCCTGGATGATCTAAAGTGGTTCAAATGCCAAAAAGACATGTTTTGGTTTTCCTGATTTTTCCATTTTAAGAGTTTTCAACTTCTGGAGATTTGTTTACTGAGTCTAAGTATTTTTAAAGTTCAAACGCACACTGGATGATACAAAATTAATGGTTCACACAGTTTTAATTTTTTGATGAGTTTATTTACTATTTTGGTTAGATAAATGGTGGATTTAAAGGTGTGATAAGTGTTGAAAGAGATTATCACATGGTTTAAAAGGATAAATTACACCCGTTGTCCTTTAATTATTGATTAATGCCCATCACTGTCCCTCAACTCAATTTCAGCACTTAAAAATTACTAACGTTAATATAAAGTGAACTTTAAAATACCTCAATCTATTTTCCGTTAGTAAGATAGACAAAATGCTTACATGGAGCCCTTAAACCCATTTTAAATTAATTTTTTTGCCACATGTGCCCATCCATGGATGTTTCTCAGCCACATTAGCCCAACCACACACTATCTCCTTCAATTGAGACTCTCTTTCTACTTCCTATACATTTATTTCTCTTTCTCACCTATCATGTAGTGCTTCTCTCACCATTTCCCAAAGTGCTTTTAGGAACTTTCATATTCCATAGTGCATCTCACTATGAATCTCATCTATATACTTTGATCTTTAATATCTTTTATAATGTCATCCTTGTACATAGAATATAGATCCTCGATTTATGAGTGAGGTGAGGAGGCTCCCTTTTAAACCTCATTGATTGAAGATAGTTTTGGGAGGCATTTTTATGGTTATAAATTCTATGTTGTAAGTAAAATTTGTACCTTGGTATGCATATGTCCTGTGCATGATTGATTGGTGACTTGGGTTTTTTTTTTTTTTTTTTTATGTAAACCCTTCGTAGCATTGTAGATTTTTTGCATAGGTTGATCCAGATTACCCTGAGCTTATTAAGAATGTCATTAATACTCTCTTAAGGAAAAATGACAAGTTAGAGAAAGCGAACAAAGAGTTGGTGATAAAGAAAAATGTTATACATTTGGGTAGGGCTTTTGTTTGAGGGATAACTATTGCTACTGTAGGCATACCTCTATTTGCATCCCTCATAGACATGAAGAAAGAATAAAGATAGTGATTGGGTTGTGTAGGGTTGAGATATGTGAACTGTTTAAGATTAATATTTGTAATTTTATGGTTAGTTTGAGTGTGGTAATGAAAACAAAAATAGTGGACCTTTTGAGACTTTTATTTGTAATATTTTGGTTAATTAAAATGTAAAAAGATGTTCATTATCCATTTTAAGCATTAATTTTGTTAAGTTTATTGAAATGTATATAAGTGACCTCCAAATTAAGGTTTTAACAAAAAATGAAACTGACTATGGACAACAATATTAAGAAAATGAAATGCTATTATATTGTGAATTTGTTACATAAATTAATTTGGCTAAGTATATAAACCCAACAAAGCATAACATTAATAGGGACAACATAATTAATTGGTCAAATATTACATAAGCATAAACATACATTGTTTAATTACATATTAAAGTAAATGCTTTTGACATACATTATATGACACGTGATTCTGTTTTGAAACTAAAATACTAAAAGTATCAATGCAGAATCATAAAATGAATAGAAACTATCTAAAATGTTTGCCATGTACTAAACTTGCTAGCCTAATGATGCAACTACTTTTTCCAAAAAATAAAAATAACTGCCTTGACTTTACACAATAGCATGGTAAAATCTTTATCTTAAATGCATACATGTGCATATGTTTAACAAAATAATAAAAAAATGCCTTCCATTCCTTGGTAGTTATTTCCTTTAGTTCCTCATTGTCCATAAGCATTGCCCTGCTGAAATGGGCCTATATTTTTCTAGCTTAACTGAGTCAAAGTACTTTGTTGTGTTGGTTGTGAAAATTAGCTTGGCAGGGACTTAACTTGATTAGTTTACTGCATCTAAGACAAAATACATTTTGCATTTAAATTCAACTCACATACACAATTGTTACTAAATGTAATCCAATTAAAATACAATTTAATTGTTGGTAGTGAGTAAATGTACCTTAGGGTTTGGAGTATTTTTTTTCAATTTGTTTGATCTTTTGTTGTGCCCTATTTGTTGACAATGAGTCCACCTAACTTTCACCATTCCTTTCTTCTGCAACTTGTTGGCAGATGTAGCTTGATCTCTTTCATTTTGCACTCCTTTCCTTTTCAACTCGTTTGCATATGTAGCTTGCTCTTTTTCTTCTGCCTCATTTCTTCTTACTTTTGGTTTTCTCCCTCTTTTCTTCTAGATTATTGGTAGAGGGGTGATAATGTTTCTTCCATTAGCGTTAGGCTATAAATCAGGCCCATTTGTTGGCTCAATGGTATGGCTATATACTTTTAAGCCAGTTGATATATGATAGCAATCATCGACGTACTTCTCAAGATCCCTATTTTGGCCATATATGCAAACAATGGCATAGGAACACGGGATACTAGTTAAATCCTATCTCCTATAACTGCATGTCTTCTTCTCCAAATCAACTACGAATTGTTGTCCCTTACCATGCACTTATATCCTAATTGATCTAGCAAAAGTAGGAAAATAATCTCCATATTGGTCCTTGATCTTTTTTAGCTTTTTTTGGATTTTAGGGCATAACAGTGTTTGAACCTTTGTCATTTCTTGCTTTTTCTTTGCTATCCTTCTCTTCAATTGGTTCTTTCCACCATAGTGATTATGGGTCTTGTTCTTACATCCAAAATATATTTGTTAAAACACTTACACATGTTGTTGAGTAGGATATCACACTTCGCATTTGTTTTAAAACAAGCCCTGCTCTAATTTTCATAAGGCTTATTTCTCAACCATTCTCTACACTTTACTAATTTCTTCTCAACTTCAACAAGGCAATCCTCTAACCACTTGGGGTAAGTTGCCTTAGCACATGCCCATAACAGGTCTTTATACTTTTTATCTCTAAAAGTAGATCTCATGTTGGTCCAGAGGCGCTAACACACCTTCTGTGTTCATAGTTGGGAAACATGTGTGAAATAACATTAACCAAACCCTATAAAGAGAAAATAATCCCTTAGAAAATAATCTCATATGCATTTGTATATATTCATACATTATATAAAATAAGCATAAAATCTAGCAATATAAAGATCAGGGGATACCTTTTGTTTGTTTGACATAAAAGTCCATTGATGAGAGTTATAGATATGAAGATCTTCCTTCAGATTGCTCATAAACTAGCCCTGAGTTACTTTGTTTTTTGTCTTCACCCTAGCATAGGCAATTGGATAGATACAATCATTAGAATCTATGCTAACTGCTACTAGAAGTTGGCATCCATAAATCCCTTTGAGCCAACAGCCATCTAAACACACTATGGGCCTAGAACCATCTTCAAACCCCCTCCCTCAATGCAGTAAGGCAAATATAAATCCCATCAAATTTGCCTTTTTCTTCTTTGAATTCAACTATAGAACCAGGATTGGACCTCAGCAACTTTAACTTATAGTCATGCAGCCTTTCATATTATGTAGCTTCATCTCCATTAATTTTTAAAGGGCCAAATTTCTTGCTCTCCATGCTTTCATTCTTCCTTTCATCTTGTTGTACTCTTGCTATAAATGTAGTAATTAGCCAGTTGGGGTTATATCTAATTTCATTAATGTAATGACTAGCCATCCATTTAGAGGTGAGGTAGAAATTGGAATACACCTTCCTACATGTGTGTTTGAAATTTGCAGATTTGATTTGGAAGGTATGATCATTTGGATCTTTCTAATCTTTTTTGGATGTATATAGTCTTTATTTATATATTGGGTTCTTACAAAGTGCCTCAACTTTTGATTTGTCATTTTTATGAAACCAGATTTGAAATCTATTCTTTATGCTAGGCCTGTGCAATGAACCGAACTGAATAGAAAAAAATTGAAAACCAAAATTTTAAAATTTTATAAACCGACTCGAATCAAACAGAAATTAGTATAAAAAATCAAATCGAACCGAATAAAAAAAGTTTGGTTTAGTTCGATTTGTCAGTTTTGGGCTTCTAGGCTTTTTTGGGGCTTTTTTCTTTTTTTTTTTCTTCATAAATATAATAATGAAATAATATATATATATATATATATATATATATATATATATATATATATATATATATATATATATATATATATATATATATATATATATATATATATATATATATATATATATATATATATAATATTAATTCATTTTATTCAAAAAAATCAATTTCCTATGATAATGATATTGAGTCATAAAAATATAAGTGAAAAATAATTAATACTATTTCATTTTATTCAAAAAAAAAAGCTCAATTTCCAATAATGATTATAGTAAAGTATTTAAGCCTATATATATATATATATATATATATATATATATATATATATATATATATATATATATATATATATATATATATATATATATATATATATATATATATATATATATAAAATTCAGTTAATTCAGTTAATTCAGTTCAAACTGAATTTTTTGGCTATAATTAAACTGAACTAAAATTTAATTCGATTTTATAAAAGATGAATAAAAAATTGAACCAATATTATAAAAAATAACCGAACCGAACCAATAAGTTCGATTCAGTTTTTTTTATTTCGGTTCGGTTTTGTTCACCCCTACTTTATGCACCAATTCCTAACTGCTTCCTTCCCCTCTTCTCTATTTTTGAAGATCATACCAATAACAAAGCTAGGATCTTCCATATCCCTCACACTATCAAATTCAACAAACCTAAGCCCATCTTCACCTTCTAAATTTGATTTAGTGTGCAACTTATCACTAGGTGCATAGACAGATTCATCTTCCTCCTCTTCATTTCCAGCATCCACATGGCTTATTTGTACCTTTTGACCTGAACCAACAGGTCTTCCTTGGGTCTTGGATGCACATATGGTATATTATCATCTTCATTATACATGTTCTCATTTAGCTTCTCTGCAAGGTCCTCATCCAAATCTGGTAAATCATAATCCTCATCTATAAAGTTCATATTATCTTCCATCTAGCCAGGTTGTCCTTCAACTTAGAATGGGACATCCTCCTCATTATAGACTACTTATGGATTAGAGTGCATATTCATTTCATTTGCAGGTATATCTACCTCATATAATCCTTCATCTTGCAGATTTCCATAATAAAAAAGATCATGGAAAGGGACATGGTCTTCATTACTAACTGCTTGTGGATCAAGATGCATATCCACTTGAACAATAGGTACATCATCCACTTCAATATCACCTCTGCTTTGCATTCTAATCATTAAAATGAAGTGGATTAGGGTCAGGAACAGATGAAGTTTCTTTAGGTCTACTTTTACAGGATTGAGTTGTGTTTGTGGCAGCTTCCTCAACAATCTCCTTTATTACAACTTTGCTTTTACTTTGTTGCAAGTTGCTTTCTTTTAAAAGTTGCTCCTCATTTAAATGCTCTGTATATAGGTCAACCTCACTAGAATTAGAAGCATACAATGTCATTTCATAAACATGGGCACCTGTCTCTATCGGCTTCAACCCATCATGGTAATCTTTAGTTAGAAGCCTCCACCAGTACCTTATCAACCCCCTCAGTCTTAAATCATGAAGCACATTATCTGTAGTGATTCTAGCAATCCTAGCAGGATAACAATCCGACATATAATGTAACTCCTCATTGGAATAACCTCTTTTTTCTTTAGCTTCATTGTAGTGCAAATTAATTGTGAAGTGCCCATGTGGATTTATAAAAAACCAAAAGGCATATATCAATGTCATGGTATATAACTAAATAAACCTAGTAACCATCTTCATCAACCTCTAACCCCGTTCATGTAACCAACTCCAAAAATCTAAACTTATCAGTCATAATCAATTATTTACATATTTCAGGTGATTCAATTTCAATATTTTATACATACAAATAATAAACCTTAATACCCTCATGCATAATACATATATCAAAAAAAACCTAGAATAATAGACAACAAATTTATCTATGGAAACTTAATCCAACAAAGATAAATAAAAAAATAAAGTATGAGTTTTCTTTTTTTTTTTTTTTTTTTCAATTATCTGGATTTTGTGTACCCATCTCTCAGTCCTAGACCACCACCAAGCTTTTGTGCTTTTACCTAACTTTTTGTTCTTTTCCCTAAATTTTGTAGAAGGGGCCAAAATTCCTACCTCAACTTGCAACTTGATAATTACAAAAGTAAGGATTATAGTGGAACTGAAGTGGATTTGAGATGGAGACAAGGATAAAAGAAAAGATATTATGCGAGGTGAGAAATGAAAAGGTGAAATAGAGAACAAAGAGAGAGACAGAGTTTAGGAAATAGAAAGAGAGTCTCAGTTGAAGTAGATACCACATGGGTGGGTTGATATGGCTAAGAAAAGTCTATGGGTGGGCACATGTGGCAAAAAAATTAATTTAAAATGAGTTTAGGAAGCTCCATGTAAGCATTCTGCCTATTTTACTAACAGAAAATGGGTTAACATATTTTAAAGTGCACTTTATATTAACGTCAATGATTTTTAAGTGTTGAAATTGAGTTGAGAGATAATGATGGGCATTAGTCAACATTTAAGAGACAATAGATGTAATTTCCTTGGATTAAAAGAATAGATGAGACCCATGTAGTAAGAGCTGCATACGTGTTGCAAAACTAGAAATTTTTTCTTATTATATGCAGCAAAAACCTCCATATTAGTTAAGAAAAGTCAAACAATTAATATTTTTTCATGTTAGAGTGAGTGTATTACATGCTTTCCCAATTGAGATAACTATGGGTATATACTTTTAAATTATTAAGTTTAAGCGCTAAATTGATTCATTTAAAAAGTCAGAGGCCAAATTGACTAATAATATTATGTTTAAGATAGAAAATATGCATTTGGCATTTTTAATTTATTATTATTTTAATTGTATTATGTTTAAGATAGAAAATATGCTTTTGATATTTTTAATTTATTAATCATTTGATTCGTTTGTGTTATAAGCGCTCAAAATTGAAAAAAAAAAAAATTCAATTGATTCTAAATAAAAAAATTGAGACATTTATACTTACCAAAAAATATTGTAGAGATCAATTTGAGCCTTCTTTAAAATCACATGGAGTGATTTGACCTTTACGCAGAGTATCTAAAATGTGATATATTAAATTAATTAATAATTAAATAAGTATAATTGTATTTAAAAAAATTTAATTTATGTAAATAATAATAATAAATTAAATTTAAATTACATAACTAATAATAATAAATTAATCTTATTTTATTAAGTAATAAGAGAAAAAATCACCTTATTCAAGATGAATAAGGTGATAAAAAAATATTCTTATTTTAAGTAAATAAAGTAAAATTAAAAAATAAATATATCATAATATTAATTAATTACCAATAAAAAGAGTGTCAGAAAGGATAGTTAAAAAAATTTAATTTATACAAATAATAATAATAAATTAAATTCAAATTACATAACTAATAATAATAAATCAATCTTATTTTATTAAATAATGAGAAAAAAAATCACCTTATTTAAGATGAATAAGGTGATAAAAAAATATTCTCATTCTAAGTAAATAAAGTAAAATTAAAAAATAAATATATTATAATATTAATTAATTACCAATAAACAGAGTGTCAGAGAAAATCTGAATTATTTTGTCTGCTATTAATTTCATTTAGAATTTATATAAAACTATTATTTAAATTTTTAAAAATAAATATATAAAAATAAAATATAGTCAAATTATAAAATTTAATCAATAATTTACACCTACAAATAAAAAATTTATACAAAAAAATAAATTTTATAAAAATTATTAATAATATTCTAAATATATTGAAATATAAATAATATCTCAATAATTTATATTAATAAAATATCATAAAAATAAAATAATATTTTTTAAACAATATATTTATAATTTATAATAATAAAATAAAAAATATAATAATAATTTTTTTTATTAATACAATACACTCAAATTGCTAAAAAAGCGACGGTATTATAAACTAAACAATTTCATTTGGCAAAATAAAAAAATAATAATCAATTTCTTTTGGCAAAAGGAAAAAAAAAATCAATTTCTTATTCAAAATTTTAACACGTTTTCAACACGTTTTTCCTGCCAACCCCTGGATCCGTACCAACACGTTTTTATTTATTATTATCCTTATTATCTTACGATATAAATATAGAGGGCAGATTAAGAAATTCAGGGTAAGAAATTGAATTCCTTCCGAGATGGGATTTTTGGGTCTTCTCTTCATGCTTTTATTGGAATATTTTGATATTCTTGCATGGTATGTGCATGCTGCTTTTAGCTCTGTTAATACAGTGTTTAAAACTGTAAAATATGCGTCTCATCAGTTGTAGAAATTTTCTTTTCTTTACCAATTTATCCCTTGTTTTGGTCCCAAATCCCAATTAGCACTTCTCTTTGATTTTCCTATGGTTTTCTTCTTGTGGGTTTCACCTGTTATTGACTCTTATTAGTTTTGTTCTGCTTGCAGGCCTCTCATTGCTTTGGGTTATCCTCTGTAAGTCTCTCTCTGCTATTTTTTTTTTTCTTCTTTTTAAGCATTAGAGAGGAAATTGAACCTGAATCTATTGTTTCATATAAGCTGCATTTGTATTTGTGCAATTTCATCTTTTTGCAGTTTTATATAAGCTGCATTCCCTTTAATTTTGTTTCATTAATGTAATAAACATGTTCTAATCTCTTGAGAACTTGCTTATTTACGGGTAGATGTGTTATTTTAGCATGCTTAAATGTAATTAAATTAACAGGTGTGCTTCAATTCAAGCCATGGAGGCTGACTTCAACTCGGATACCCAGAAGCTCATCGCTTATTGGATCTGCTTTTCTTTGATTTTGCTCTTTGAACACGCTTTTCTCAATTTACTCCTATGGTAATTTTGCTTTCTTTTATTATTCTTGTAAAAATATTTATTCTATTTATGTGTATACCTCAATTTGTTATTTCAGCAAGAGAATTTTTAATTTTTAATTTTTTGCATACGGCAGGCTACCCTACTGGACTTACATTAAACTTGCTATTGTTGGGTGCTTGGTTACATCTCAATTTGATGGTTCTTTTTATATCTATAAATGCTTTGTTCATCCATGCCTCTCTATGGATCGATTGGTCGAGCTCGGGGAGTTCTTCGGTACAGATAAACTTCTATTTGAGGTTAATAGAGATGCAAAAGAAACTGGGGCTGAATCTTTGGAAAATCTTGTTTCTTTCAAGGTATGTTGTGAAATAGTCCTGTGAATTAGAATTCAGTAATTAAAGAGAATTGAAAGTAAAGAAATTTCAAGAAATTTGTGATATGACATGGTTTTTTATATATTTTAGAAATTTGAGATAATCAAGTCATGGAAACAACCTCTTTGTGCAAAAAAAAAAAAAAAAAAAAAAAAAAAAACAGAGAGAGAGAGAGAGAGAGAGAGTGCAAGAGAAAGGCTGCGCACTAAAGACAACCTTTGAAAGCAGTGAGCCACGACTATAATGTGAATCATTTATAAGCTTTGTTTAAATGCAGCCAAAGTTTGTAGAACATGAACTTGTGCAGAAAGATGGCAACGCTGTGGAAATAACAGAAGAGAAAGGACTGACCTCAACCAATCAGGTAAAATTTTAATACTTTGCTTTCATGCCTTCAAACTATTCAATTTTTCATTGAGCTAGTAGTCCAGTGGATGAATGTTTGCTTGCCTTGTTGTGTAGGAGGGCAGTGATTCATTAATCCACTTCCCTTCAAGAATTTCTGATGTATTAATTGAAAATTTTGTCCTTCATTTTACCACATTTGCAGGTTGGACAAATCAAACTTGTTATATCAGAAAACGGAACATATGAAGGAGAAACAAGTAGAGATCCTGCAATGGTAACAAGTAGAGATCCCGCAGATGTAGTAAAAGAAATAACACCTGCAACGGTAACAAGTAGAGATCCTTCTAAGGTACTGGCTTCTAAGAACATCCAAAAGGAATGGACTTGTGCTCTATGTCAGGTAACAACCACATGTGAAGCAAACCTTATTTCCCATCTTAATGGAGAGAAACATAAGAAAGCTTGTGAGAAGCTAAAGAAAGCTTGTGAGAAGCTAACAGCCAAGAACTGGATATTGAGAAGCAAAGTTCCAGAGACTCTTAAATCTCCTGATGCAAGGCTAACAGCCAAGAATCAGACAATGAAAAACAAAGTTCCAGAGAATCTTAAATCTCTGAAGAACAAAGAAATTCCAAATACAAAAGTAGCAGGCATAGATGTAAAAGTAGCAGGCGAAGATGTATCCATCAATTCACATTCTAAGAGCACACTCAATCCTTGGACTTGTTCTTTATGTCAAGTAACAACCACATCTAAAACAGACCTTGCTTCGCATTTTCAAGGAAAGCAACATGAGCAGGCACTTAAGAATCTGAAAGCCAAGATTGTGGAGGTTAGAAATTGTAAGTGGTGGTGTACTATCTGTAATATAAGATGCACATGCGAGGGAAGCATGGATCTTCACCTCAATGGGAGAAAGCATCGGGCTAGAACTCTGGGAGCTTAATAATTTAGGAGGCAGTGGGCGGGCCTGAATTGATTCATATAACAATACGTGATTCTGTCTATTTGTACTTCGTATAGGTCAAGATAAAAGATGGGTATAAATTTGTGGGAATTCTTTTATGCAAGATTTTGATTAACTTGGTTTGGCTTCTAATTATAGTCTTTTATTGTTGAATCCATTTCTTGTAGTTTATATAAGTTGATTGAACTATTACAATCTAATTCTTCTTCTTCTTCTTCTTCTTCTTCTTCTTTTAGCATGGGAATCAAACTTAAAATCTATTCCCATATATGCACTTATTGCCAAGCTATGTTTAGGTCTGCATCTAATTCTGACGTTCAGACTTTTTCATTTTCAAGCCCCTAAGATCAGGTATGATATTAGTATATAATATAAAGAATATACAAAATTTTCGAGTTCCAGTTTTGATGAGAGTTGTCTCCAGAGAATTGGACAAAGCCCCAATACCTACGTTTATGATTGTGAAGGCAAACGCCTAGGAGTGCTTGACTATAATTAGTTGCCTGCACATATTAATGGTGATGATAATAGTGGTAGTGATAAACTTATTTCATACCTGGAATTGAAAACCCTGGAAACTATTCCAAGTTAGTTACTCTAAACCCTTATTAGATGATCTCAAATTCCAGTTTCCAAGTTAGATAAAATAAGGGTAAATTAAAGATTGAAGATTTACCTGATGAAATTTTATATAGTCATAAAAAACAAGAAACAGTTTTATCTTCTATAAAAGCTAGGTCAAATGCGTCATGTTCTTCTACAAGCTACAACTATTGCTATGAATTTTTACCAAGAACTTTACTCTAAACCCTTATTAGATGATCTCAAATTCCAGTTTCCAAGATTGCTTAACGTGGGTCTTGTTACTCTTTTAATGCCACCACCACCTTTGCCATTATCAAATACAAATACCACTGGTTGTCTTTCATGGTTAGATAACCAAAATCCCAAATCTGTGGCATATATTTGCTTTGGAACTGTAGATGGGAGTGTTAGCTTGTATATAATCTGCATATATTAGGCAGATTTAGTAAGCAGCTTAGTTTAATTATTAGTCAAATAATTAGATAAGCTGGAAGCCAACTTGTTGTCTTTATTAGTTAGAGTTGAGATATAGATCTTGCTTGCTGCGATAATGGCTGGAGCAATGAATTGGCCGAAGCAATGCAAGAAAGTAAACTTCCATTTCCTTGGTTACTTAGGGACAATTTAAAAGCAAATTTGCTAAATGGGTTTGCTTAGAGGACTAATTTGCATGGAAAAGTAGTTTCTTGGGCACCACAGACTCAAGGTTTAGCACATAATTCAGTTGGTGCAAATGTGACACATTGTGGTGCTAATTCTATGTATGAAAGTATGGCAAATGGAGTTCCAATGATTTGCAGGCCTTTTTTTGCTGACAATATGATCAATGCAAGAATAATATAGGAGATATGTCAGACTGGTGTGAGAGTTGATAATGGTGTCTTTTCAAAGAATGGAGTAATCAAGAATTTGAACTGTATCTTGGTACTTGAAGATGGGAAAGGAATTAGAAGATATGTTGAAACCTTACAAGAACTTGTTTTGAAGGTTGCTTCTCCCAATGCGTATGCTGCCCAAGATTTCAAGACATTGGTGGAAATGCTTTTATCAAATTAATTAGTAGTAGTAACATTAGTTGGAATTTAAGAGTATGCTTAAATTAATATTAAATAAATTATTTATATGCTTTAGATGTATCCATCCATGGTTTGTGTTGCACCAATAAATTTAGAAATTTATGTATTTATTTAAGACTTTTTTATATGTATTATGGATTCGTTAAGTTAAGCTAAACTTATTAATTTATATAACAATTTGAGCATTTTTTTTTGAGTTCGTCTTTGTGAGTTCACTCTCATATAAGAACTAAATTTTTAACCAATAGATTAAAATTATATTGTGAATAATGCATATTTTATTATTTTCAGTAAATTTTTAGATCCATAAATTTTACTATTATTCCAATTACACTTTATCATTTTTATCTCCAATTGGACCTTGAAATCGCAAATGAGCTTCACATTTGGGTCACATTCACCAAAACAGGCTAAGCCATTTTGGTTTATCTCCCCCTTAATCATATGCATTTTTTTTTTCTTTTCTCTCATCGATGTCATATTTGCTTCTTTCCAATAAAAGCTAAATGGAAAAATAATCAATTGATAAATATCACATAAAAAACAGTTTTTTTTTATCATTAATTAAAATTTTAGTTAAATAGCGTGTTTTATAATTGTGATGGACTTTCATGTTAATTTTTTAAATTAATATTTTATACTAAATTATCAAATATTAATAATAATACAGTAGAGGAGATATTGAAGAAAGCTTATTTATTCATTGAGTAGGAGCAGAAATATATACATCAATTAAGTACAACAGATTGCCAAAGAATCAGGTTAGTTATAACTGATATATATTTATATTCAAATAACTTTAGACAGATTGGTTCTTATAATTTTATACAAATGAGTTCTAACACTTGTTCACTTATAAACTCATGTATATATAGGCCCATAAATTTTAATAAATAATACCTAATGGGAAACTTATGTGTTTAACACTTGTTTAGTATAAAAACCTCAAAATACATTTGATGACATTAGTAAATGTTAACAAACGTGTTGATAATGTTGAACTATCGATATGCTAAGATGCCCTTGATATTTGGTGAAACTTCCACTTTAGGATTTTCTTTTCAATGTGAGTTAGGGTTACGGGTTTAAACTTGCCTTTTGATTTTGATTTGGGGATGAGAAAACCATTAGGCTGGTTCTTGGAGTTGACTGCAGTCTGCATTGCATTCCATGCATGTTACTCCCTCCATTTTAAAAAAAGTGATCATTAAAAAAATTAATTTTATTTATAAATAAATGGTTATTTAGCAACCCAATAAAAAAATATGGTAAAATAGATAATTTACCATTTCATTTCTCAAATATGAGAGATATTTCCCTAATTTATACTGCAATTAATATGAATCTTTTTGACAAATTATAATAAAGTTATTACTATTTTAAAAATGGTGATTTTTCTTTAATGACCACTTTTTTCATAATAGAGAGAGTAATTTATATTCATGGGTAAAGAAAAATTACTTTTTCTTATTGGGAATATGATAAGTTATCAATTCTAGACAATTTTTTTCATTGAAAATCATAATTTAGTAATTACTAGTAACACTCATATTTACTTATTTTAAGAATAAAATATTACTCTCCCCGTCCCATTTTATTTGAGATTTTTTTTAAAGTTTTAAAAATGTCTCATTTCTATTTTTAACATTTTTTTTACTTTTTATACTTATTTTATCCTTATATATTAGCAATTCAACTTTCCCCGTAAAATTTCAAGAAAATAAAATTTAATTGTGTTTAATAAAAAACATAAAAAGAAAAATAGCATACTATTTAATGCAATTTTAAATTTTGTGAAAAAAATATGTTCTAAATAAAATGGGACGAAAGGAATAATAAATTGATCTCATCCAAATGTTTTAAAGTTTCATACTTTTAATATATTTCATTATTTCAATTTATAAGTTTAATTAGTTACTTTAGATCAAAAGTGTAAAATTTAAAATATATCCCTTCCATGGGAATTTGATATGTCTCATTTCTATTTTTAATATTTTTTTACTCTTTATACTTATTTTATCCTTATATATTAATTTAACTTTCCCCAAAAAATTTCAAAAAAATAAAATTTAATTGTATTTAATAAAAAATATAAAAAAAAGCATACTATTTAATGCAATTTTAAATTTTGTAAAAAAAAATATGTCCTAAATAAAATGGGACGAAAGGAATAATAAATTGATCTCATCCAAATGTTTTAAAATTTCATACTTTTAATGTATTTCATTATTTCAATTTATAAGTTTAATTAGTCACGTTAGATCAAAAGTGTAAAATTTAAAATATATCCCTTCCATGGGAATTTGAAAAAATATCCGGCAATAAAATTTAAAATTTTTTTCTGTACATACTTATTATTTTTAAATAGTTTGATAACATATCATCTAAAAATTTTAATTATATTAACATTCAATTAAAATTAAAATTTTTAATTTACAATTTGCCTTAAAAACAATAAAATTATTAAACTTTTAAATAATTTTGCAATTTAGAAATTTCAATAATAATATTATTCAATACTTAAAATTCAATTTTTAAATTCTACATTAATTTTTAATCTTTATCAAATATTAAAAAAAGACTCACATTTGATTTTTTTTTTAATTATTCATGAAGGTCAATTGGGTCAAGTTAGTACCGTGAGCTACATATATAATAGAAATAACTTTTTCTTTTAAAAACTCTTATCAAATTAATGAAAAATCTAATTAATAGATGGATATATTACATTTAAAATTTGAATACACTTTTCCAATACTTCAATAAAAAAAGATCAAGCATATAAAAAAATATAAGGGAAGTTCATATATTTTGTGGAATATAAATATATTTAATATCATTATAACAAAATAGACAACAAAAAAAAATCTTATTATTATAAATAGATAATTGTTTTAGTGAGTGTCCGAGAAATTTTAATAGAGTTATATTTGATTACAATTATAAATCCAAATCTCTATTTTTTTTTATTATTCAACTTGCTTATAAATTAATTAATTTAAATTATTTTTTAATCATACTTTTTTTTTTTTTAAGAAATCAATAATTTAAAGTTATTGGTTTTGAATAATCTATAAATAAATACTAGTATTAGAAACATTGTGATAAAGTTTTATTTAGTGTAGGTGGACAAAGCTATATTTTTTGTGCCGATCTTTTTATAGTTCCTACCTTACTTTACTAATTTGTATTTATTCTAATTTCAGATTATTGAGATTTAATGGTAACTGAGTTGATTCATCTTATTAAAGTAATTTCAAAAAATAAAAGATAAAAATAAAATTTGATTAAATTAATGGAATTTTGAATATTTTTAATCAATTCAAATTTAAATAACTTAATGCAATTAACCCCCATTTGTATTAACTTTAAATATTTTGATACTAGAAAGCGAGAATAGCCAATAGAAATACTCTAAACTACACTATGGGCCTAGAACCTTCTTCAAACCCCTCCCTTAATGTAGTAAGGCAAATATAAATCTCATCAAATTCACATTTTTCTTCTTTGAATTCAATTGTAGGACCAGGATTGGACCTCAACAACTCTAACTTATAGTCATGCAGTCTTTCATACTGTGTAGCTTCATCTCCATTAATTTTTTGAAGGGCCAAATTTCTTACTCTCCATGCTTTCATTCTTCCTTTCATCCTGCTGTTCTCTTACTATGAATGCAGTAATCAACCAATTGGGGTTATCTCTAATTTCATCAATGTAATGACTAGCTATCCATTTAGAGGAGAGGTAGAAATTAGAGTACATTTTCCCACATGTGTTTTTGAAATTTGCATATATGATTTAAAAGGTATGATCATTTGGATCTTTCCAATCCTTCTTGGATGTGTATATACTCCATTTATATGTTGGGTTCTTACAAAGTGCCTCAACTTTTAATTTGTCATTTTTATGAAACCAAGTTTGAAATCTATTCTTTATGCACCAATTCCTAACTGCTTCCTTCACCTCTTCCCTATTTTTGAAGATCATACCAACAGCAAAGCTAGGATCTTCCATATCCCTCACACTATCAAATTCAGGAAACCTAGTGTGCAACTTATCACTAGGTGCATAGTCAGATTCATCTTCCTCCTCTTCATTTCCAGCATCCACATGGCTTGCTTGTACATTTTACCTGAACCAACAGGTCTTCCCTTGGGTCTTGGATGCACAGATGGTATATTGTCGTCTTCATTATACATGTTCTCATTTAGCTTATCTGCAAGGTCCTCATCCAAATCTAGTAAATCATAATCCTCATTTACAAAGTTCATATTATCTTCCATCTGGCCGCATTGTCCTTCAACTTGGAATGGGACATCTTCCTCATCATGGACTGCTTGTGGATTAGACTGTATAACCATTTTAGCTGTAGGTATATCTGCTTCATGTAATCCTTCATCTTGCAGATTTTCATAATCAGAAAGATCATGGAAAGGGACATGGTTTTCGTTACTACCTGCTTGTGGATTATGATGCATATCCACTTGAGCAATAGGTACATCATCCACTTCAATATCACCTCTGCTTTGCATTCTAATCATTAAAATGAAGTGAATTTGGGTCAAGAACAAATGAAGTTTCTTTGGGTCTACTTTTATAGGCTTGAGTTGTGTTTGTGGCAGTTTCCTTAACAATCTCCTCCATTACAACTTTGTTTTTACTTTGTTGCAAGTTGCTTCTCGCTCAAATGCTCCGCATATAAGTCAACCTCACCAAAATCAAAAGCATACAATTCCATTTCATAAACATGGGCACCTGTCTCTATCTACTTCAACCCATCATGGTAATCCTTAGTTGTAAGCTTCCACCAGTATCTCATCAGCCCCCTTAATCCTAAATTATGAAGCACATTATCTATAGTGATTCCAGCAATCCTATTAGGATGACAATCCCACGTATAGTGTTACTCCCCATTGAAATAACCTCATTCTCCTTTACTTTCATTATAATGCAAATTAATTGTAAAGTGCCCATGTGGATCTACAAAAAACTAGAAGGCATATATCAATGTTACGGTATATAACTCAATAAACCTAGCAACTATCTTTATCAACCTCTAACTCCGCTCATGTAACCAATTCCAAAACTCTAAACTTATTAGTCACCATCAATTATTTACAGATTCTAGGTAATTCAATGTCAATATTTTATACATGCAAATAATAAATTTTAAAACCCTCATGCATAATACACATATCGAAAAACAAAAAATTTATCGATGGAAACTCAACTTGACAAAGATAAATAAAAAAAAAAATAAAGTATGAGTTTTTTTTTTTTCAAATTACCTAGATTTTGTGAACCCATCTCTCAATCCTGGACCACCATGAAGCTTTTGTGCTTTTACCTAATTTTTTGTTCTTTTCCCCAAATTTTGCAAAAGGCGCCAAAATTCCCACCTCAACTTGCAACTTGATGATTATAAAAAAGAGGATTATAGTGGAACTGAAGTGGATTTGAGATGGAGACAAGGATGAAGAGAAAGATGTTATGCGAGGTGAGAAATGAAAAGGTGGCAGAGAGAACTGAGAGAAAGAGAGTATAGGAAATAGAAAGAGAGTCTCAGTTGAAGGAGATAGCGCATGGGTGGGTTGATATGGCTAAGAAAAGTCCATGGATGGCTAAATGTGGCAAAAAAATTAATTTAAAATGTGTTTAGGGGCTCCACGCAAGCATTTTGCCTATCTTAATAATGGAAAATAGGTTGAGACACTTTAAAGTGCACTTTATATTATTGTCAATGATTTTTAACTACTGAAATTGAGTTGAGAGAGGACCACTACAAGAAATCATGCATTTTGTGATAATTAAAAATGTCACAAAAATATAAAAGTTGTCACAAAAAGTTTTCAGTCACAATAAAAAATTGTCACGATGTTGTCACCTAATACCCTGTCACTAAAAGTAATCATAATTTGTGACAATAAAAATTGTGGCAAATAATATAATATTTATTACAATAAATATGTCATTACAGAAAATACTTTCAGTGACAATTATTGTTGTGTCTACAAATATAAAATTGTCACCTAAATAGTAAAGTTGTCACAAATAATTTAATAGACACATTAAAATATCAGAGCAATTCAATAGTTGTCACAAAAAAATATCATTAATGATAATAATAATTGTCACAAAATATAATTAGTTAATTTGTAACAACACCAATTGTCATAAAAATTTTAATTAATGACAACATTAATTATCACAAATTTTATAAGTCATCTTTAATACATATAAGTGAAATTGTCATCTATAATATTATTGTGACAAATTTTATTGTCACAAATTAGTACATTAATTGCAAAAAAAAAATATAAAAAAGCTCCAAAAAATCATTTCACCACAATATTATTTTGCATAATAATAATAAAACAACAACAATAACAATACATTCTTATTCTAAATTAACTTGTTCTTATAATAACATGAAAATTAAATTTCTTCTAAACATTAATAGAAATTCATCAAGAACACCTTGAAACATTCAATATATTTCACAGCTTTTGATCAATTAGGGATGGCAATGGGGCGGGACGGGGGTGGGATACCATCCCCCATCCCCATCCCCATCTCAGCAGGGAATCTCCATCCTCATCTCACATGCGGGGACTATTTACTCCCCATTCCCATTCCTGTGGAGATCGCCATCCCCACAGGGATCCCCGTTCCCCACTTAAAAATTTTATTTTATTTTATTTCTTTTAAATTTTATATACTTTTAGATAGTGAAATATAATGTATAGAAATTTAAAATTTAGATTTTAATTATGCTTAAGCTGATTCCAATATATTTAAATTAAAACTTATTAGTATATATATATATATATATATATATATATATATATATATATATATATATATATATATATATATATATATATATATATATATATATATATATATATATAATTCATAAATGCTGAAAAATAAGAATAAATTAATGTAAAAAATATTAATAAATTTAGACATATAAAGTATGAAAAGATGAATCAATCCAATATAAAATTCTTTAAAATTATCATGATGTGAAAGAATTATAAAGAATGAGTGACAAAATTAGAAACTCTAATATATATGTATAAAGCTAATCAAGTAATATATATTTTAATATTAAGAATAATTACATAAATATAATATCGGGTCCCTACAGGGATAGGGACGGGGATCCCCGTGGGGTGGGGAATACACTCCCCATCCCCGCCCCATCCCCACTAATGGGAAAGAAATATCCCCCATCCCCATCCCCATGGAGATAAAAATCGGAGAATCCCCGCCCTGTTCGGGGTAAATCCCCATGGGAATGGGGATTCCCCACCCTATTGCCATCCCTATGATTAATGAAATATCTCCTTGCCTCAAATGCCTTCACCATTAGAGATAATGCTTCCCCATTAGCATAGCCTAGTCCGAATATAAACATAGCTGCTTTAATATATACTGATGGCACCTAAATCAATTGTAAAATCATAAATAAAATCCAACAAACAAAAAACCATTCTTATAAACAGATATCAACCAAAACCTACAAGAAATAGCAATTTGATAATACTTATAAGTTATTAGGCTTTCATAATTTCTAGCTCTCAGTTCATATATCAACGACTATAAAGTCAATCCCTATCCAAAAAAGCACTGTAAGTCTATCGTTTCTTTTATTAAAATTGATTTAACTAATAAATTATTTAAAATCAATATCATTCATTTAACATTAAAATTAAACTTATGATCATTCCTTTAATAAAATTACTACTTCAATTTATCAACTCAAATAAGAAAATTAGCTTTCTTAGCCTAAGGAAATATTTATAAATTAAAATATTTTAATGAGACTATTCACGTTCAATACCCAAATTAAAGTATATAAATATTATATAAATAAATTTATGAAAATCACTACTTAACTAATTATATGAGATTTTAAAATAAGAAATTAATTTCATTCGTGATAATTTATTCATAGACCAATTTAATTCTAATAATATTCAATTACTTTATTTTTATTACAATTATTTAATTAAATCTAACTTTTATCACCAATATATAACTAAAAGAAAATTATTGTTAATATCAATTCAATTAGTTTATTTTCATAACATTGATTTCAATTAATTCATACAATTTCTAATAAATTAAATTCACCAATTAATTCCAATAATTAAACTAAAAATACATATTAACTTAATTAAAATTAGTTTACTATTAACACAATATATAAATTAATAATCCGTAAGCATTTTAGCTCAATAATTTATAGAAATTCATATAAATTCTCAATGTCTTAATTTAATCTCCAAATATTTACCAATTTAACTCCATTAATAAAATAAAATTCATATTAATCTATAAATCTATCAATTTAAATTTTACTCATTAATAATCATTTACAATTAAAAGAAAATTTTCAATAATAATATTAATTTTCCTCATAATAATTTAGTTAATAATCCAATTATATCAAAATTTACAATTAAATTTATAATTCAATATCTAAACACAATTAGAAGTTGCGATTAGTACCAGGTGATTCAGTTTAATGAGTAGGGGTCGCTGTTCAAAAATACCGGTTCCAGTGATCGCAGGAATCAGGTCGCCGGAAAATTTTAACGGCAACGAAAATCCAATATGAGGTACATACGTGATGCCCACAAAGCAAGGAACCCAAAAATATAGATATCTCCGCCTGAAAGTCGCCGAAAGCAGAAGGATTGAGGCCGGAAAACTCCGGCACCGGCCAGGGTCGTCCGCCGGCCAAACGGCGGTGCACGGGGCTGATTCACTCCAGTCCAAGGTTTTTGGACCTCCTGAGTTTATTTGCGGTGTCAGTTTCCTCAAAAGAAGTTGGGAAGTATGAGAAATAGGTGGGGCAGCCTTCACGCTTGATTTTTCTATTGGTCGATCCCGAAAATTCGGCCAACTTTTGGTGAATCTGATATCACCGGAGTGATGAGGAGGTCGAGAACTACTTGTGGTTTGAATTTCATGGCGAATGGAGGTGGTTTAGGCAATGAACGGAGGTGGTTTTCGGTTTCGCTCTCTCTCTCTCTCTCTCTTTCTTTTTTTTCTTCTTCTTCTTATGCGTTTTTTTTTTTTTTAATTCAGTAATAATAATAATAATAATGATCACAATAATATAATTAATAATAATTATTACAAAATAGTTGACACAAATAATTTTATTATATGTGATAATTTTTTTTAATTATAACATATATATTTTTAAGTGACAACTTAATTTTATGTCATTAAAATTAAATCAAAATAAAATTTTATTTAAATTAATTTGTGACAAGTATAAATTTATGTAACAAAAAATTATTGTAATTTAAAAATTTTAAGTGACAATAATTAAAACTTGTCATAAAATGTTATATTCATAATTTTTATTTCAATGATTTGTCATAATTTTTCAAAAGTTGTCATAATTTTTAAATTTTTTTGCAATAATTAATTTTTTATTGTCATAATAAAATTATCACATTGAATTCTATGACAAGTTAAAAATTATTGTTATGTTATGATATATTATAAGATTTGATTAATGTCTTTCTATATACATGAATATTCTAGTTTCCATATTAGTATTGACTGTATTTTCCTTATTGGAAAAACTTTCTATTTATTGTATTTTCTTTATTGGAAAAGTTTCCTATTTCTTTCTCTTCTGTACTCTATATAAAGGGCCTAATACTATTGAATGGAATAACTAGAAAAACTATTATCTTCTCTATATTCTTTGTTCATGTTCTTCTCCATTTTATTTATAACACGTTATCAGCACGAATCGTTCTATAATATTATTCATAATTTTGGATAGCTTGTGGTTTGCTACAACCCAGTTAAGGCGAAAAATTTGAAGAAATAAAATTCAAAATTTATGGTAAACAATTTTTGTCTAATTAATTACTATTATTATTAATATTTATGTATCAAATACATTTTTTTAAGAAAAAAAAAACTAAATCATTTTTTTTTAAGAAATCATTTGAACATATTGGGCTAATTAATTTGAACAAATCATTTTTTTTTCTCTCTTACAATTATTTATCTCAAATCATTTTTTTTTAGATTTATAAAGATTTGATATACTATTTAATGATTAATCAATTAAATTCTAGTTCTTGAAGAACTAGCATTATATTTTAAATACTAGTTCTTGAAGAACTAGTATTATTTATAGTTCCTAAAGAACTAATTAAATAATTAACTAAGCTATGAGTTCCTGAAGAACTAATAATAATTACAGTTCCTGAAAAACTGGTATTCCCTATAGTTCTTGAAGAATTGATATTTTTTACAGTTTTTGAAAAACTGATATTCTCTACAGTTCCTAAAGAACTGATATTCTATATAGTTCCTGAAAAACTAATCAAAGTAAACAAATTCATTAAAGAATCATTAAATATTCCTGAAGAACTAAATGCATTGTCTACAAGTCTTTAAAAGACTGATTTTATTACGATTTTATATTAGACAATGTTAATTGATGGGCCTCGACATCATGAGTAAGAATTATTTATACTAGTGTCACTCCTTCGAGTAATCAAATAAATAAAATAGACATTCTTGAAAAATTGATATTTTATATTCCTGAATAACTAATAAATTTGATTTAATCTATACGCATTGAATAAATTGAATATCAATAAAGTACCTGCGTATGGCCATAATATTAAGGTAAACCCTTTTGCTTTGATTTTTCTATTTTGGGTGTTTCATTGTTGTTTATATGTATTAGAATGATGGGTATGGCCTATTTGATTTACCAACCAAATTGCAACTTTTAATTGGTTATCAATTATAACAACACATTTTATGCATAGTTTTAAAGCCATGGCTTATAATTTTTTTGGCATAAAATCTAATAATAAATTATTCATTTATTAATTGATTGACTTGCTTTATGAGAAAATGGTGATCTTGCGTTCATATTAATAAGTTTACTTGATTCATTAAATTGAGATTGATTCTACTAGTGTATATATTATTACATATCCTTCGGTTTTAGTATCTCAACTCAAAATTTATTTTATGCATAATACATGTCTCATACATACATATATATATATATATATATATATATATATATATATATATATATATATATATATATATATATATATATATATATATATATATATATATATATATATATATATATATATATATATATATATATATATATATATATATATATATATATATATATATATTTGTTAGTTGAATAGCCTACAAGAAAGTTGTGTGTGTCATATATGTTTTGAATTTACTTATGTCAATGTGTATTAGATGTGAAAACAATTAGAGATTTAAATGTGAGATGAAATTAATATAAATTATATAAGTAACATGGTTTTGTTAATTTGTGAATTGATGAATTTATTTCCGGATTGCATACATTGTTGGATTTATGTTGGTATAGAGAAGCATAATTAGTGCTTACCTTTTCTTAGTAGGATAAATTATGAATTTAATATTTGTTAAAATTAAAATTAATTTATTTTGTGATTGGTCTATTTAGATATATTTTAAATATATGCAAATTAAGTTATTTAAATAAAGTGAAGTATAGTGAATTAAAGTTTGGTTGATAATTTTTATATGCTGTTGAATTCAATTGAAATAATTTTTGACGTGAGTTGTTGATAATGAAATGCATTTAGATGCTAGCAAAAGCAAAAGCTATTATCTACTTAAACCTCATTTAAGTGAGGATTTAAAGGTTGAATATCTTGTTATTAATGATTTTTATATTTTCTAGAAGAGTTTTAAAAATAGATATAATCACTTGAAATATGTGGTACTACCATAAACTCAATATGATTGGTTAAATCTACGCCTACAAGACTTGAAGTCTATTTGAGAATATAATTCAACCATGTTTAAAATTACTTCACAGCTGAAATTGTGCGGTAATAAAGTTACATGCTCCTATAGTAGCAGTATAAAAAGTGAAAATTTACAAATATTATTTTTCTAGTGGTTGCAAAGAATAATTGTTAATAAGAAATCATCAAACAATGCCCACTAGTATAACTGTATTCCCTGAAGTGAATATTATAAATCATTTGGTAGATAATGAGAATTCTGAAAGAATAATTGCTAACGAGAAATTATCAAATAATGCCCGCTAATACAACTGTATTCTCTGAAGTGAATACTATAAATCATTTGGTAAATCATGAGATTCTGAAAGAGGAACCCCCCATATAGAGGACACAACTCAATTCAATATTGATGATTTTATGTAAATTCCTTGAAGGAGTAATTTACAAGGATTTTATAAGTTGTGTATTATAATGAGTTACTTAATTACTGTTTTATCCCTAGTATCCATGCAAAATATATTACGTTGAACTTGCAGTTCAATCATTGAACTTATAGTTCAACAATTAAACCTTGAAAGTTTGGTATGAATGCCATTGTGTACATCATAAATACTCTCCCTTGAAACTTGTATAAGGACATGAGTCATAAATTTTTTCTGTGCCATGAATATATTAAATTTATCTCAATGTGCGATAATGGGTCCACAAAAGAGACTATGAATTTATTTTGATGAGGCATATTTTTCGACATTAGGGGGAGGAAAAATACCTACAGTGCTAAAGAATGTCGAGATATTTATTAGAAGGAAAACCCTTTAAATAATTTTGGTCCATGTACAAGTTAGAGTGAACCAGAAGTTCACAAAATAATACAGTTGCAACAAATTGTAACTTAACTACCAAATACATTTATAGATGCTAAAAGAGTGACAAAGTATCATATTACAGCTGCTAATACCCTAGCAAGGGTTGTGATTCCAATTGCAAATAGAAAATCAATCAATCTCACTACATGCTAGAAGTGTGGATAGTAAATTAGAACTAAAGACAAAAATCCGCGAAAAAGAAAAGCAGCGCCACTCATAAAATCTCCTGAAGAGAAAACTCCTGAAGAGGAAGATCTTAGTCAAAGAGCTATAGCCAATTATGAGACACAGACTGAGACAACGGAATAATTAGATCCTCCAGATATGGCTTCTAAAGTTGATGATCATATAAATGAAAACTATGAGATCTCAATTATTTTGTGATATAAGAAAGAGTTGATAGAAATTTAATTATCGTCGACGATGACTTTGCCTTAACAGTAGCTTTTGCTGTTACAAGAGAAAATATGGATCCATAATCTATAAGTATAACTGAATATTAGCATAAACATGATTGATCATCATGGAATGAGGCAATTAAAGTAGAGCTAGACTCGTTCTATTATTGACTATGAGAAAAATAATTCTCTTATTATGGAAATGATCATGTTCCGATACTTAATTAATATGGCAGTTAATGAAAAGCTTATTGTACGCCTTATGAAAGTAATAAGAGTTCCAGAAGGACTAAGTATATCATAAATGAATACATATATTTCATCAAATTGCAAAAATCTATATATGGATTAAAGCAATATGTACATGTGGTATGATTATTTGAGTAAATTCTTATTGAAAGAAAGATATGTGAATAATACACTATGTCCATTTGTATTCATAAAAGACCATAGAATGGTATATATTATTATTGCAATATAAGTTGATTTAAATATCAATGTGACTCCTAATGAACTCAAATAAGTATGTACCTATTTGAAAAGTGAGTTTGACATGAAAAATTTAAAGGAAATGAAATTTTGTATCGGCTTGCAGACCGATTATTAAGGAGTCCTAATACACCAGTATACTTATGTGGAAAAGATATTTAAGCAATTTTTGCATGGACAAATCTTCTCCCTTAAGTACATCAATAGGTGGTCCACTCACTAGAAGTGAAGAGAGACCCTTTTAGACCTAAAAAAAAGATAACAAAGAGCTATTTGGTCTTGAAGTACCATATATAAGTGCTATAGGGCAATCTTGTATCTTGCAAATTGTATCAGGCCTGATATTACATTTGCAAGAAAAAATCCTAGCTAGGTATAGCTCTGCACCTATAAAGAGATATTAGAGTGGTGTAAAAAGTTATCTTCAATATACTATTAATATTATAATTCATATTTGAAATTAGTCTACATACGAATATTGGTTATTTGCTTAGTCTCTATGATGGTAGATTTTAAACTGGCTATGTATTCACTTATAGTGATATTGCAATTTTATAAAAGTTTTTATGGTCCTGAAGTACCTCACTAAAAGATACTCCCATTGCATTTTGAGAATAATGCAATTTGTATTTCACAAATTAAAGGTGGTTATATTAAGGGTAACGAAGTAGGCATAAAGTTCACCCAAATTTTTGTATATACATAAGCTCCATAAGAGATATCCACCAAATTCGCTTGAGTGATAATTTAACAGACTTATGTACTAAGTTTTTACCTAATGTAGTATTTAAATGGCATCGTTTCATCAATTAGTATACGTCGTGTTAAAATCTGTCATCATCAGGGAGAGCGAATTAGTATATGATTGTACTCTTTTTTCTTAGTCAAGTTTTTATCCCACAGGGTTTTCTTGGATAAAGGTTTTAATGAGGTAATCTGTGCATTGACAAAATAGCGCATGAAATGTACTATTTTCCTTAGATATGTTTTTTCCCACTGGGTTTTCTAATAAGGTTTTTAACGAGTTATATTCATAGCGCAAGTAATATCCTAAGGGAGTACTATAAATAAATTATTTTATGTGGATATTACTTAAACATTTTTAAGTATATGATTTGACAACTTGGCAGATTTGTTTACAAAGACACTTCTTACAATCACATTTGAAAAGTTAGTCAATAAAATTAGTATGCATTGACTAAGAGATATTTGATAGAAATCATATTTTCATGAGAGGGAGATTTTAATGCACTGTACTCTTTTTTCCCTTAGTCTAGGTTTTGTCCCATTGGGTTTTCCTGGCAAGGTTTTTAACGAGGCAGTATTATGGCACAAATCCCTACAAGAATAATGTACTCTTTTTCTTTCACTAAGATTTTTTTTCCCACAGGGTTTTTTCTTAGTAAGGTTTTAATGAGGCATATTTTTTGTAAAAGACATCAAGGGGGAGTGTTATGATATATTATAAGATTTGATTGATGTCTTTCCATATACATGAATATTCTAGTTTCCATATTAGTATTGATTGTATTTTCTTTATTGGAAAAACTTCCTATTTCTTGTATTTTCTTTATTGGAAAAGTTTCCTATTTCTTTCTCTTCTGTACTCTATATAAAGGGCCTAATACTATTGAATGGAATAACTAGAAAAACTATTCTCTTCTCTATATTCTTTGTTCATATTCTTTTTCATTTTATTTATAACATGTTATCTATTATGTAGTTTTTGTGTCAAGAATTTTAATGATTATAAAAATATTGTTACAAAATACATGATTTCTTGTAGTGGACGATGGATATCAGTCAATACTTAAGAGACGATGAGTATAATTTTCTTGATTTAAAAGATTAGATGAGACCCATGTAGTGAGAGCACTATACTTATTGCAAAACAAAATTTTTTTTTTATTATATGCAACAAAAAACTCCACATTAGTTAAGGAAAGTCAAACAATTAATATTTTTTGATGTTAGAGTGAGTGTATTACATGCTCTCCTAATTGAGATAGCTAGGGGTATATATTTTCAAATTATTAAGTTTAAACGTTAAATTTGTTAATTTAAAAAGTCAGAGAGCAAATTGACCTATAGTATTTTGTTTAAGATAGAAAAATATACATTTAACATTTTAATTTATTATTACTTCAACCATTTGATTCGTTTGTATTATAAGCGTTGAAATTGATAAAAAAAAAAAAAGGTTCAGTCGGCTCTAAATAAAATAACTGAGATATTTAAATTTACCAAAAAATATTGTAGAGATCAATTTGAGCCTTCTTTAAAATCACATGGAGTGATTTGACCTTTATCCCTTAAAACTAAGCTTACAAACTAACCAATTTCTTATTTAAAATTTAAACACGTTTTCAACGCGTTTTTCAACAATCCCAGCCTGCCAACCCGTGGATCCGTACCACTTTTTTATTTATTATTATTCTTATTATCTTACTGTATAATATAGAGGGCAGATCAAGAAATGCTTTCTAAGAAATTGAATTCCTTCCAAGATGGGATTTTGGGGTCTTCTCTTCAAGCTTTTATTGGAATGCTTTGATGTTCTTGCATGGTATGTGCATGCTGCTTTTAGCTCTGTTAATACAGTGTTTAATACTGTAAAATATGCTTCTCATCAGTTGTAGAATTTTTCTTTTCTTTACCAATTTATCCCTTATTTTGGTCCCAAATCCCAATTAGCACTTCTCTTTGATTTTCCTGTGGTTTTCTTCTCGTGGGTTTCACCTGTTCTTGACTCTTATTAGTTTTGTTCTGCTTGCAGGCCTCTCATTGCTTTGGGTTATCCTCTGTAAGTCTCTCTCTGTTTCTTTTTATTTTTTTCTTCTTTTTAAGCGAGCGAATTGAACCTGAATATATTGTCTAGTTTATAGATGCACTTACACTATGGCTATGCCTCTGCTTATGTATTTGTGCAATTTCATCTTTTTGCAGTTTTATATAAGCTGCATTCACTTCAATTTTGTTTCATTAATGTAATAAACATGTTCTAATCTCTTGAGAACTTGCTTATTTACGGGTAGATGTGTCATTTTAGCATGCTTAAATGTAATTAAATTAACAGGTGTGCTTCAATTCAAGCCATCGAGGCTGACTTCAACTCGGATACCCAGAAGCTTATCGCTTATTGGATCTGCTTTTCTTTGATTTTGCTCTTTGAACACGCTTTTCTCAATTTACTCCTATGGTAATTTTGCTTTCTTTTATTATTCTTGTAAAAATATTTATTCTATTTATGTGTATACCTCATTTTGTTATTTCAGAAAGAGAATTTTTAATTTTTAATTTTTGCATTTGCCAGGCTACCCTACTGGACTTACATTAAACTTGCTATTGTTGGGTGCTTGGTTACACCTCACTTTGATGGTTCTTTTTATGTCTATAAATACTTTGTTCATCCATGCCTCTCTATGGACCGATTGGTCGAACTCAGGGAGTTCTTCAGGACAGATAAACTTCTATTTGAGGTTAATAGAGATGCAAAAGAAACTGGGGCTGAATCTTTGGAAAATCTTGTTTCTTTCAAGGTATGTTTTGAAATAGTCCTGTGAATTAGAATTCAGTAATTGAAGAGAATTGAAAGTAAAGAAATTTCAAGAAATTTGTGATATGACATAGTTTTTTTATATATTTTAGAAATTTGAGATAATCAAATCATGGAAACAACCTCTTTGTGCAAAAAAAAAAAAAAATAGAGAGAGAGTGTGTAAGGGAAAGGCTGCGCACTAAAGACAACCTTTGAAAGCAGTGAGCCACGGGTATAACGTGAATCATTTATAAGCTTGTTTAAATGCAGCCAAAGTTTGTAGAACATGAACTGGTGCAGAAAGATGGCAATCCTGTGGAAATAACAGAAGAGAAAGGACTGACGCCAACCAATCAGGTAAAATTTTAGTACTTTTCTTTCATGCCTTCATGCTATTCAATTTTTCATATAATTTTTCATTGAGCTAGTAGTCCAGTGGTTGAATGTTTGCTTTCCTCGTTATGTAGGAGGGCAGTGATTCATTAATCCACTTCCCCTTTAAGAATTTCTGATGTACCAATTGAAAATTTTGTCCTTCATTTTTATCACATTTGCAGGTTGGACAAATCAAACTTGCTATATCAGAAAACGGAACATATGAAGGAGAAACAAGTAGAGATCCTGCAATGGCAACAAGTAGAGATCATGCAGATGTAGTAAAAGAAATAACACCTGCAATGGTAACAAGTAGAGATCCTCCTGAGGTACTGGCTTCTAAGAACATCCAAAAGGAATGGACTTGTGCTCTATGTCAGGTAACAACCAGAAGCGAGGCAAACCTTATTTCCCATCTTAATGGAGGGAAACATAAGAAAGCTTGTGAGAAGCTAACAGCCAAGAACCAGACATTGAAAAGCAAAGTTCCAGAGACCCTTAAATCTCCTGGTGCGAAGCTAACAGCCATGAATCAGACAAAGAAAAGCAAAGTTCTGGAGACTGTTAAATCTCCGAAGAACGAAGAAATTCCAAATATAAAAGTAGCTGGCAAAGATGTAAATGTAGCAGGCGAAGATGTATCCATCAATTCACATTCTAAGAGCACACTCAACCCTTGGACTTGTTCTTTATGTCAAGTAACAACCACATCTAAAACAGACCTTGCTTCGCATTTTCAAGGAAAGCAACATGAGCATGCACTTAAGAATCTGAATGCCAAGATTGTGGAGGTTAGAAATTGGTGGTGGTGTACCATCTGTAATACAAGATGCCCAAGCGAGGGAAACATGGACCTTCACCTCAATGGGAGAAAGCATCGGGCTAGAACTCTGGGAGCTTAATAATTTAGGAGGCAGTGGGCGGGCCTGAATTGATTCATATAACAATACGTGATTCTGTCTATTTGTACTTCGTATAGGTCAAGATAGAAGATGGGTATAAATTTGTGGGAATTCTTTTATGCAAGATTTTGATTAACTTGGTTTGGCTCCTAATTATAGTCTTTTATTGTTGAGTCCATTTCTTGTAGTTTATATAAGTTGATTGAACTATTACAATCTAATTCTTTTTTTTTTAGCATGGGAATCAAATTTAAATCTCTTCCCATGTATGCACTTGTTGCCAAGCTATGCTTAGTTCTGCATCTAATTCTGACTTTCAGACTTTTTCATTTTCAACCCCCTAAGATAAGGTATTATATTAATATATAATATAAATAATACAAAATTTTCGAGTTCCAGTTTTGATAAGAATTGTCTCCAGAGAATTGGACAAAGCCCCATAGCTAGGTTTATGATTGTGAAGGCAAATCTCTAGGAGTGCCTGACTATAACTGGTTGCCTACACATATTAATGGTGATGATAATTGTATTAGTGATAAACTTATTTCATACCTCGAATCGAAAACCCTGGAAACTATTCCAGGTTAGATAAAATAAGGGTAAATTAAGGATTGAAGATTTACCTGATGAAATTTTATATAGTCATAAAAAACAAGAAACAGTTTTATCTTCTATAAACGCTAGGTCAAATGGGTCATGTTCTTCTACAAGCTACAACTATTGCTATGAATTTTTACTAAGGGCTTAACTCTAAACCCTCATTAGATGATCTCAAATCCCAGTTTCCAAGATTGCTTAATGTGGGTTTTCTAACTCTTTTAATGCCACCATCACCTTTGCGATTATCAAATACAAATACTACTGGTTGTCTTTCATGGTTAGATAACCAAAATCCTAAGTCTGTGGCATATATTAGCTTTGGAACTGTAGTTGGGAGTGTTAGCTGATATATAATCTGCATATATTAGGCAGATTTAGTAAGCAGCTTAGTTTAATTATTAGTCAAATAATTAGATAAGCTGGAAGTCAACTTGTTGTCTTTATTAGTTAGCGTTTAGATGTAGATCTTGCTTGCCGCGATAATGGCTGGAGCAATGAATTGGCAGAAGCAATGCAAGAAAGTAAAATTCCAATTCCTTGGTTACTTGGGGACAATTTAAAAGCAAATTAGTAAAATTCCATTTCCTTGGTAACTTGGTGACAATTTAAAAGCAAATTTGCTAAATGGGTTTGCTGAGAGGACTAATTTGCATGGAAAAGTGGTTTCTGGGGCACCACATACTCAAGTTTTAGCACATAATTCAATTGGTGCAAATGTGACGCATTGTGGTGCTAATTCTATGTATGAAAGTATGGCAAATGGAGTTCCAATGATGTGCAGGCCTTTTTTTGTTGACAAATGATTAATGCAAGAATAATAGAGGAGATATGGCAGACTGGTGTGAAAGTTGATAATGGTGTCTTTTCAAAGAATGAAGTAATCAAGAAAATGAACTGTATTTTGGTACTTGAAGATGGGAAAGGAATTAGAAGATACGCTAAACGCTTACAAGAACTTATTGTGAAGGTTGCTTCTCCCAATGGATATGCTGCCCAAGATTTCAAGACATTGGTGGAAATGCTTTCATCAAATTAATTAGTAGTAGTAAGATTAGTTGGAATTTTTAACTATGCTTAAATTAATATTAAATAAATTACGTATATGCTTTAGATGCATCCATCCATGGTTTGTATTGCACCAATAAATTTATAAATTTATGTATTAATTTAAGACTTTTTGATATGTATTATGGATTCGTTAAATTAAGCTAAATTTATTAATTTATATAACAATTTGAGCATTTTTTTTTATTTCGTCTATGTGAGTTCAGTCTCATATATAAAAATTAAATTTTTAACCAATAGATTAAAATTGTATTGTGACTAGTGCATATTTTATTATTTTTCAATAAATTTTTAGATCCATGAATTTTACTATTGTACCAATGGCGATTCTCATTTTCATCTCCAATTAAATTTTGAAATTGCAAATGAGCTTCACATTTGGATTACCTCCACCAAAATAGCTTAAGCTATTTTGGTTTAACTCCTGCTTAATTATATGTCTTTTTCTTTTTTTCTTTTTTTTTCTTTCTCCCATCGATGTCAGATTTATTTCTTTCCAATAAGAGCTGAATTGAAAAATAATCAATTGAAAAATATCACATAAAAAGCAGTTTTTTTTTTTAATATTTTCATCATTAGTTCAAATTTTAGTTAAATAGCGTGTTTTATAATTGTGATAGACTTTCATGTTAATTCTTTAAATTAATATTTTATACTAAATTATCAAATATTAATAATACCTAATGGGAAAAATATGTGTTTAATATAAAAAGCTCAAAATATATTTAATGACATTAGTAAATGTTAACAAACGTTTTGATATTTGGTGAAAATTCCACTTTAATTTTTTCTTTTAAATGTGAATTACGGGTTTTTAACTTACCTTTTGATTTTGACTTGGGGATGAAAAAACCATATCAGGCTAGTTCTTGGGGTTGGCTGCAATCTGCATTGCATTGCATGCATGTTAATTTATTTTCATGGGAAAAGACAAATTACTTTTTCTTATTGAGAATATGATAAGTTATCAATTTTAGATATTTTTTCATAGAAAATCATAATTAAATAATTACTCGTAACACTCATATTTACTTATTTTAAAAATAAAATATTACTCCTTTCGTTTTATTTTATTTAGCACATTTTCTATTTAAAATGTTTTAAAGAATACGTTTCATTTCTATTTTTAACTTTTTTTCCCCTTTATACTTATTTTGTCCTTATATATTAATTCAACTTTTCCCATAAAATTTCAAGAAAATAAAATTTAATTGTATTTAATAAAGAATATAAAAAAAATAGCATACTATTTAATGCAGTTTTAAATTTTATGAAAAAAAATATGTCTCAAATAAAATGAGACGAAGGGAATAATAAATTGATCTCATCCAAATGTTTTGAAATTTCATACTTTTAATGTATTTCATTATTTCAATTTATAAGTTTAATTAGTCACGTTAGATCAAAAGTGTAAAATTTAAAATATATCCCTTCCATGGGAATTTGAAAAAAATATCCAACAATAAAATTTAAAATTTTTGTTTGTACATATTATTATTTTTAAATAGTTTGATAACATATCATCTAAAAATTTTAATTATATTAACATTCAATTAAAATTAAAATTTTTAATTTACAATTTGCCTTAAACACAATAAAATTATTAAACTTTTAAATAATTTTGCAATTTAGAAATTTCAGCAATAATATTATTCAATACTTAAAATTCAATTTTTAAATTTTCTACATTAATTTTTAATCTTTATTAAATATTAAAAAAAGACTCACATTTGACTTTTTTTTTAATTATTCATGAAGGTCAATTGGATCAAGTTAGCACCGTGAGCTGTAAATATAATAGAGATAACTTTTTTTTTTAAAAACTCTTATCAAATTAATGAAAAATCTAATTAATAGATGGATATATTACGTTTAAAATTTGAATACACTTTTCCAAAACTTCAATAAAAATAAAAAATAAAAAAAAGATCAAGCATATAAAAAAATAAGGGAAGTTCATATATTTTGTGGAATATAAATATATTTAATATAAGTGTTATCATTATACTTAAAATAAAGAATAAAAAATATAAGATCATAAAGCATTGTTTATTATTATATATTATATTGTGTTCTTTTAATACAAAAATAAAGTGATATATTTATATAAAATAAAAATTATAAAATAAAAAAATTGAAAGATCCTAAAAAGGTAGATTAATTAGGAATATACCGCTAATTATCCTAAATAAGTAGACTTATATACTAATTAGGAATATACATTAATACCACCCTTCAAACTCAAGAGTATTGCATTGAAACAATTTTGAGTTTGTATACTGACTCTTGAAAACCTACCAGGAGGATGCTGCATGTAAATCTCTTCAGAAAGATCTTCATGGAACATAGATAAATAGTCATTTTGACAAATATTGACATAATATCAGTTTTAGAAAAAATTCAATAATATTGAAATATGATATTGGCGAATTGCTCCAAATGCAAAATATTTGTATATAAGCTCTCACTTGAAACTGTCTCTAAGATCAAAATCATGTCAATATAATCCTAAAAAGTGAGAGTAAAATGTTTACAATCTCCAAGAATTATTTTGAATCAAACGCTTAAGCAGGAAGCTAACAAAGTGACAAAATAATAGGTATAAGTGTCATATGACACTGTAGTATTCAAAATTTCTAAGAATCATTTTAAATCAAACGTATAAGTAAGGTGCTAACAAAGTGAAAAGATAAGGAGACAAATGTCATGAAATTAAATAACAAATTGACACTATAGTTGGACATGAAAATGATCTATCCACATGGCCAAATAAAAAAATGAAATAAAGAAAAGAAGTCAAGAATGAGAGGCTAATAGAAAAAAATTAAAATATAAAGTTAGGTAAGATTCAAATAAGAAAATAGGCAAAAATGAAATATGGAGCAAAAGAAAGATTAAATGATATGATTTTTAATTATAAGGTGGTTTTACAAAACAAAACTATTGATAAGAAAAACGATAAATAATAGTTTGTAAAAGAAAAATTGGATTATCATAATTTCCTTTTTTTTTTTGACATTATAAAAACTAGTAAATCAAGATATTTGAGCAAAACAAAATTTTAGAGTAGAGACTCTAATACCAATTTAAAATAAAGAATAAAAAATATAATATCATAAAACATTGTTTATTATTATATATTATATTGTGTTCCTTTAATATAAAAATAAACTGATATATTTATATAAAATAAGAAGATTGAGAGATCCTAAAAAGATAGAATAATTAGAAATATACCGTTAGTTATTCTAAATAAGTAGACTTATATACTAATTAGAAATATACATTAACAATTATAACAAAATAGACAAGAGAAAAAAATCTTAATATTATAAATAAATGATTGTTTTAGTGAGTGTTCGAGAAATTTTAATAGAGTTATATTTGATTACAATTATAAATCTAAATCTCTATTTTTTTTTCTTATTATTCAACTTGCTTATAAATTATATATTGTAACTTTTTGTTCTTGGGCTTGGCTGCAGTCTGCATTGCACTGCATGCATGTTAATTTATTTTCATGGGAAAAGACAAATTACTTTTTCTTGTTGGGAGTATGATAAGTTATCAATTCTAGACAATTTTTTTCATAGAAAATCATAATTTAGTAATTATTAGTGACACTCATATTTACTTATTTTAAGAATAAAATATTATTTTTTTCTCCCATTTTATTTGAGACATTTTTTAAATGTCTTAAAAATATGTCTCATTTTTATTTTTAACATTTTTTTACTTTTTATACTTATTTTGTCCTTATATATTAGTAATTCAACTTTCTCTATAAAATTTCAAGAAAATAAAATTTAATTGTGTTTAATAAAAAACATAAAAAAAATAGCATATTATTTAATACAATTTTAAATTTTGTGAAAAAAATATGTCTTAAATAAAATGGGACGAAAAAAATAATAAATTAATCTCATTCAAATGTTTTAAAATTTCATACTTTTAATGTATTTCATTATTTCAATTTATAAGTTTAATTAGCCACGTTGGATCAAAAGTGTAAAATTTAAAATATATCCCTTCCATGGGAATTTGAAAAAATATCCGACAATAAAATTTAAATTTCTTTCTGTACATGCTTATTATTTTTAAATAATTTGATAACAAATCATCTAAAAATTTTAATTACATTAACATTCAATTAAAATTAAAATTTTTAGTTTACAATTTGCCTTAAACACAATAAAATTATTAAACTTTTAAATAAATTTGCAATTTAGAAATTTCAGCAATAACATTATTTAATACTTAAAATTTAATTTTTAAATTTTCTACATTAATTTTTAACTTTTATCAAATATTAAAAAAAGACTCACATTTGATTTTTTTTTATTATTTATGAAGTCAATTGGGTAAAATTAGTACCGTGAGCTCCATATACAACAGAGATAAGTTTTTATTATAGTTAGTTAATGGCAGTGGCCCTCCTTTTAAAAAAAATAAAATAAGAAAAAAAAAGATCAAGCATATAAAAAAATAAGGGAAGTTCGTATATTTTGTGGAATACAAATATATTTAATATAAGTGTATTATCATTATAACAAAACAGACAAGAGAAAAAAAATATTAATATTATAAATAAATAATTGTTTTAGTGAGTGTCCGAGAAATTTTAACAGATTTATATTTGATTACAATTATAAATTCAAAACTCTATTTTTTTTTATTATTCAAATTGTTTATAAATTAATATTTTAAAGTTATTGGTTTGAATAATCTATAAATAAATACTGATATTAGAAACATTGTGATAAAGTTTTATTTAGTGTAGGTGGACAAAGTTATATTTTTTATGCCGATCTTTTTATGGTTCCTACCTTACTTTACTAATTTGTATTTATTCTAATTTCAGATTGAGATTTAATGGTAATTGAGTTGATTCATCTTATTAAAATAATTTCAAAAAATAAAAGATAAAAATAAAATTTGATTAAATTAATGGAATTTTGAATATTTTTAATCAATTCAATTTTAAATAACTTAATGCAATTAATCCCATTTGTATTAACTTTAAATATTTTGACACTAGAGAGGGAGAATACCCAATAGAAATACTCTAAACTACGCTACAAGGGATAGCTTTCCCCTTTAATATCTCTTACTGAATTGGTAACAACTTCAATGAGATATAATATGATTAATTTGCTTACTTCTTTAAAAATGTGAAAACTATAAGGTTTTAAATTTGAATTTATCCATTCATGTGAATTTTCACTAATTTGATTGGACTTGTTCCTTATCTCGAAAAATATGATATTGTGGCTCAATGCACTAAGCCAAATAAAGGAGAGAGGCCTATGGAAGTCGATTATGATAATGTAGTCATCAATGATGTGTTGGCCCGTTCCACAAGAAAAGTTGAAAATCGAGATATTGAACAGGAAAAAAAAAAAAAGCATATATGCATATGCAATGAGTGAGGAGGAATCAGTGGATGAGTAGAATACTAGCAAACCCTCATTTCGGGACAAACTCTTATAGAATAATAAATTTAAGTTTCCAACATATAGAGATACACCACCGTTGGAGACCTAACCAGATGACCTTGTAGTCCTAGGAAATACTATGGAACCAAAAATTCAAACCTCAACACTTTTGTAGGAACATATTAGGAAGCCATGGCAATGATTAGTGGTGATAAAATTGTATGATAAATCTATTAGTTACAATCTATTATGTTCTAAAATAAAAACCTTTTGGAACTCTTCTGGGAGGTACAAAGTTATTCATCTTGAGAAAGAATTTTTCCTTGTTATGCATACGATAAGAGAGGACTTTGAGAATGCAATGATTAATGGTCAATGGCTATCATGGGTCTTACGTTGATTGAAAAATGTAGCCTTGAATTTCGAGTGTCAACAACTTAATTATCATATATGGTGGTTTGGATTCATTTTCCAAACATGCTAGTTCATTACTATCACGTAGATGTTCTCTAGGCTATAGGAAATGTAATGAGAAAATAATTAAAATAGATTATAATACTGAATCATCAAGTAGGAGGAGGTTCACTTGTGTGGTAGTGCAGTTGGACCTCTCAAAACATTTATGCCTATGTTTACCCTTGATGGGGAGATGCAGAAAATTAAGTATGAAAGGATTCCTCATATTTGCTTTGAGTGTGGGCATTTGGGTCATAGTAAGTTGTTTTGCTCGTTCAAGAAGCCAGGGGAGACGACTCAAGAAAACAATGAACAAAATGCTCCTCTAGGATGCTAGACTTTAAAAGAACCTTCATCTAGCCTGGAAAAGGACCTGACCATATATGGTCTATAGCTCCATGTATGGTCTATACCTTTAATCATACTTTTTTTTTTTTTTTGAGAAATCAATATTTTAAAGTTATTGGTTTGAATAATCTATAAGTAAATACTAGTATTAGAAACATTGTGATAAAGTTTTATTTAGTGTAGGTGGACAAAGTTGTATTTTTTGTGCCGATCTTTTTATGGTTCCTACCTTACTTTACTAATTTGTATTTATTCTAATTTCAGATTGAGATTTAATGGTAATTGATTTGATTCATCTTATTAAAATAATTTCAAAAAATAAAAGATAAAAATAAAATTTGATTAAATTAATGGAATTTTGAATATTTTTAATCAATTCAATTTTAAATAACTTAATGCAATTAACCCCCATTTGTATTAGCTTTAAATATTTTGATGCTAAAAAGCGGGAATAGCCAATAGAAATACTCTAAACTACACTATGGGCCTAGAACCATCTTTGAATCCCTCCCTTAGTGCAGTAAGGCAAATATAAATCCCATCAAATTCGCATTTTTCTTCTTTGAATTCAACTGTAGAACCAGGATTGGATCTCAGCAACTCTAACTTATAGTCATGCTGTCTCTCATACTGTGCAGCTTCATCTCCATTAACTTTTTGAAGGGCCAAATTTCTTGCTCTCCATGTTTTCATTCTTCCTTTCATCTTGTTGTACCCTTGCTATGAATGCAGTAATCAGCCAATTGGGGTTATCTCTAATTTCATCAATGTAATGACTAGCTATCCATTTAAAGGTGAGGTAGAAATTAGAATACACCTTCCTACATGTGTGTTTGAAATTTGCATATATGATTTAAAAGGTATGATCATTTGGATCTTTCCAATCATTCTTGGATGCATATAGTCTCCATTTATATGTTGGGTTCTTATAAAGTGCCTCAACTTTTAATTTGTCATTTTTATGAAACTAGGTTTGAAATATATTATTTATGCATCAATTCCTAACTGCTTCCTTCACCTCTTCCCTATTTTTGAAGCTCATACCAACAACAAAGCTAGGATCTTCCACATCTCTCACACTATCAAATTCAGCAAACCTAGTGTGCAACTTATCACTAGGTGCATAGTTAGATTCATCTTCCTCCTCTTCATTTCCAACATCCACATGGCTTGCTTATACCTTTTAACCTGAACCAACAGGTCTTCCCTTGGGTCTTGAATGCACAGATGGTATATTGTCGTCTTCATTATACATGTTCTCATTTAGCTTCTTTGCAAGGTCCTCATCCATATCTGGTAAATCATAATCCTCATCTACAAAGTTCATATTATCTTCCATCTGGCTAGGTTGTCCTTCAACTTGGAATGGGACATCTTCCTTATCATGGATCGCTTGTGGATTAGACTATATATCCATTTCAACTACAAGTATATCTGCTTCATGTAATTTTTCATCTTGCAGATTTCCATAATCAGAAAGATCATGGAAAGGGACATGGTCTTCATTACTAGCTGCTTGGGGATCATGATGCATATCCACTTGAGCAATAGGTACATCATCCACTTCAATATCACCTCTGCTTTGCATTCTAATCATTAAAATGAAGTGGATTTGGGTTAGGAAAAAATGAAGTTTCTTTGGGTCTACTTTCATAGGATTGAGTTGTGTTTGTGGCAGCTTCCTCAACAATCTCCTCTATTACAACTTTGTTTTTACTCAGTTGCAAGTTGCTTTCTTTAAAAAGTTACTTCTCACTCAAATGCTCCACATATAGGTCAACCTTACCAAAATCAGAAGCATACAATGCCATTTCATAAACATGGGCACTTGTCTCTATTGACTTTAACCCATCATGGTAATCCTTAGTAGGAAGCCTCCACCAGTACCTCATCAACGCCCTCAATCCTAAATCATGAAGCACATTATCTATAGTGATTCTAGCAATCCTATCAGGATGACAATCCCACATATAGTGTAACTCCCTATTAAAATAACCTCATTCTCCTTTATCTTCATTATAATGCAAATTAATTGTAAAGTACCCATGTGGATCTATAAAAATCCAGAAGGCATATATCAATGTCATGATATATAACTCAATAAACCTAGTAACCATCTTTATCAACCTCTAACTCTGTTCATGTAACCAACTCCAAAACTCTAAACTTATCAATCACTATCAATTATTTACAGATTCCAGGTGATTCAATTTCAATATTTTATACATATAAATAATAAACTTTAAAACCTTCATGCATAATAGACATATTGAAAAAAACCCTAGAATAAAAGACAAAAAATTTATCTATGGAAATTCAACTCGACAAAGATAAATAAAAAAATAAAGTATGATTTTTTTTTCCACTTAGATTTTGTGTACTCATCTCTCAATCCTAGACCACCACCAAGCTTTTGTGCTTTTACCTAACTTTTTGTTCTTTTCGCCAAATTTTGCAGAAGGTGCCAAAATTCCCACCTCAACTTGCAACTTGCTGATTGTAAAAGTAAGGATTATGGTGGAACTAAAGTGGATTTGAGATGGAGACAAGGATGAAAGAGAAAGACGTTATGCGAGGTGAGAAATGAAAAGGTGGAAGAGAGAACTGAGAGAAAGAGAGTATAGGAAATAGAAAGAGAAAATTAGTTGAAGGAGATAGTGAATGGGTGAGCTGATATGGCTAAGAAAAGTCCATGGGTGGACAGATGTGGCAAAAAAATTAATTTAAAATGGGTTTAAGGGCTTCACATAAGTATTCCATCTATCTTACTAACGGAAAATGGGTTGAGGTATTTTAAAGTGTACTTTATATTAAAGTCAATGATTTTTAAGTGCTGAAATTGAGTTGAGGGAGGGCGATAGGCATTAGTCAATACTTAAGGAATGACAGGTGTAATTTTCTTGGTTTAAAAGATTAGATGAGACCCATGTAGTGTAAATAAAAAAAAAAAGTATGAGTTTTTTTTTTCCACTTACTTAGATTTTGTGTACCCATCTCTCAATCCTAGACCACCACTAAGCTTTTGTGCTTTTACGTAACTTTTTGTTCTTTTCGCCAAATTTTGCAGAAGGCGCCAAAATTCCCGCCTCAACTTGCAACTTGCTGATTGTAAAAGTAAGGATTATAGTGGAACTAAAGTGGATTTGAGATGGAGACAAGGATGAAAGAGAAAGATGTTATGCGAGGTGAGAAATGAAAAGGTGGAAGAGAGAACTGAGAGAAAGAGAGTATAGGAAATAGAAAGAGAATATTAGTTGAAGGAGATAGTGAATGGGTGAGCTGATATGGCTAAGAAAAGTCCATGGGTGGACAGATGTGGCAAAAAAATTAATTTAAAATGGGTTTAAGAGCTTCACATAAGTATTCTATCTATCTTACTAACGGAAAATGGGTTGAGGTATTTTAAAGTGCACTTTATATTAAAGTCAATAATTTTTAAGTGCTGAAATTGAGTTGAGGGAGGGCGATAGGCATTAGTCAATACTTAAGGAATGACATGTGTAGTTTTCTTAGTTTAAAAGATTAGATGAGACCCATGTAGTGTAAATAAAAAAATAAAGTATGAGTTTTTTTTTTTTTTTTCGACTTAGATTTTGTGTACCCATCTCTCAATCCTAGACCACCACCAAGCTTTTGCGCTTTTACCTAACTTTTTGTTCTTTTCCCCAAATTTTGCAGACCAAAATTCCCGCCTCAACTTGCAACTTGCTGATTATAAAAGTAAGGATTATAATGGAACTAAAGTGGATTTGAGATGGAGACAAGGATGAAAGAGAAAGATGTTATGCGAGGTGAGAAATGAAAAGGTGGAATAGAGAACTGAGAGAAAGAGAGTATAGGAAATAGAAAGAGAAAATTAGTTGAAGGAGATAGTGAATGGGTGAGCTGATATGGCTAAGAAAAGTCCATGGGTGGACAGATGTGGCAAAAAAATTAATTTAAAATGGGTTTAAGGGCTTCACATAAGTATTCTATCTATCTTACTAACGGAAAATGGGTTGAGGTATTTTAAAATGCACTTTATATTAAAGTCAATGATTTTTAAGTACTGAAATTGAGTTGAGAGAGGGCGATAGGCATTAGTCAATACTTAAGGAATGACAGGTGCAATTTTCTTGGTTTAAAAGATTAAATGAGACCCATGCAGTGAGAGCTGCTTACATGTTGCAAAACCAGAAATTTTTTTTACCATATGCAACAAAAAGCTCCACATTAATTAAGAAAAGTCAAACAATTAATATTTTTCATGTTAGAGTGAGTGTATTACATGCTCTCCCAATTGAGATAGTTAGAGGGTATATACTTTCAAATTCTTAAGTTTAAGTGTTAAATTGATTAATTTTAAAAAATTAGACAGCAAATTGACTAATAGTATTATGTTTAAGGCAGAATATATGCATTTGACATTTTTAATTTATTATTATTTTAATCCTTTGATTCGTTTGTGTTATAGGCGCTCGAAATTGAAAAAAAAAAAATTCAATTGACTCTAAATAAAAAAAAATCTGAGATATTTAAATTTACTAAAAAATATTATAGAGATCAACCCGTTTTCAACAATCCCAGCCTGCCAACTCCTGGATCCGTACCACTTTTTTATTTATTATTATTCTTATCATCTTACTATATAATGCAGAGGGCAGATCAAGAAATGCTCTGTGAGAAATTGAATTCCTTCCAAGATGGGATTTTGGGGTCTTCTCTTCAAGCTTTTATTGGAATGCTTTGATATTCTTGCATGGTATGTGCATGCTGCTTTTAGCTCTGTTAATACAGTGTTCAATACTGTAAAATATGCTTCTCATCAGTTGTAGAAATTTTCTTTTCTTTACCAATTTATCCCTTATTTTGGTCCCAAATCCCAATTAGCACTTCTCTTTGATTTTCCTGTGGTTTTCTTCTTGTGGGTTTCACCTGTTCTTGACTCTTATTAGTTTTGTTCTGCTTGCAGGCCTCTCATTGCTTTGGGTTATCCTCTGTAAGTCTCTCTTTGTTTCTTTTTTTTTTTTTTTCTTCTTTTTAAGCATTAGGGAGGGAATTGATCCTGAATCTATTGTCTAGGTTATACATGCATTTACTCTAGGGCTATGCCTCTGCTTATGTATTTGTGCAATTTCATCTTTTTGCAGTTTTATATAAGCAGCATTCGCTTCAATTTTGTTTCATTAATGTAATAAACATGTTCTAATCTCTTAAGAACTTGCTTATTTACGGGTAGATGTGTTATTTTAGCATGCTTAAATGTAATTAAATTAACAGGTGTGCTTCAATTCAAGCCATCGAGGCTGACTTCAACTCGGATACCCAGAAGCTTATCGCTTATTGGATCTGCTTTTCTTTGATTTTGCTCTTTGAACACGCTTTTCTCAATTTACTCCTATGGTAATTTTGCTTTCTTTTATTAGTCTTGTAAAAATATTTATTCTATTTATGTGTATACCTCATTTTGTTATTTCAGAAAGAGAATTTTTAATTTTTAATTTTTGCATTTGCCAGGCTACCCTACTGGTCTTACATTAAACTTGCTATTGTTGGGTGCTTGGTTACACCTCACTTTGATGGTTCTTTTTATGTCTATAAATACTTTGTTCATCCATGCCTCTCTATGGACCGATTGGTCAAACTCAGGGAGTTCTTCAGGACAGATAAACTTCTATTTGAGGTTAATAGAGATGCAAAAGAAACTGGGGCTGAATCTTTGGAAAATCTTGTTTCTTTCAAGGTATGTTGTGAAATAGTCCTGTGAATTAGAATTCAGTAATTAAAGAGAATTGAAAGTAAAGAAATTTCAAGAAATTTGTGATATGACAGTTTTTTATATATTTTAGAAATGTGAGATTATCAATTCATGGAAACAACCTCTTTGTGCAAAAAAAAAAAAAAAAAAAAAATGAGAGAGAGAGTGTGTAAGGGAAAGGCTGCGCACTAAAGACAACCTTTGAAAGTAGTGAGCCACGACTATAATGTGAATCATTTATAAGCTTGTTTAAATGCAGCCAAAGTTTGTAGAACATGAGCTTGTGCAGAAAGATGGCAATGCTGTGGAAATAACAGAAGAGAAAGGACTGACCTCAACCAATCAGGTAAAATTTAATACTTTGCTTTCATGCCTTCATACTGTTCAATTTTTCATATAATTTTGCGCTTGAGCTAGTAGTCTAGTGGTTGAATGTTTGCTTGCCTCATTGTGTGGGAGGGCAATGATTCATTAATCCACTTCCCCTTCAAGAATTTCTGATGAAACCAATTGAAAATTTTGTCCTTCATTTTTACCACATTTGCAGGTTGGACAAATCAAACTTGCTATATCAGAAAACGGAAAATATGAAGGAGAAACAAGTAGAGATCCTGCAATGGTAACAAGTAGAGATCATGCAGATGTGGTAAAAGAAATAACACCTGCAACGGTAACAAGTAGAGATCCTCCTGAGGTAGTGGCTTCTAAGAACATCCAAAAGGAATGGACTTGTGCTCTATGTCAGGTAACAACCACAGGTGAGGCAGACCTTATTTCCCATCTTAATGGAGGGAAACATAAGAAAGCTTGTGAGAAGCTAACAGCCAAGGACCGGACATTGAAAAGCAAAGTTCCAGAGACTCTTAAATCTCCTGGTGCGAAGCTAACAGCCTTGAATCAGACAAAGAAAAGCAAAGTTCCGGAGACCCTTAAATCTCCGAAGAACGAAGAAATTCCAAATACAAAAGTAGCTGGCAAAGATGTAAAAGTAGCAGGCGAAGATGTGTCCAATTCACATTCTAATAGCACAATCAACCCTTGGACTTGTTCTTTATGTCAGGTAACAACCACAACTAAAACAGACCTGGCTTCTCATTTTCAAGGAAAGCAACATGAGCATGCACTTAAGAATCTGAAAGCCAAGATTGTGGAGGTTAGACATTGTAAGTGGTGGTGTACTATCTGTAACATAAGATGCACATGCGAAGAAAACATGGACCTTCACCTCAATGGGAGAAAGCATTGGGCTAGAACTCTGGGAGCTTAATAATTTAGGAGGCAGTGGGCGGGCCTGAATTGATTCATATAACCAATACGTGATTCTGTCTATTTGTAATTCGTATAGGTCAAGATTTCATGGGCATAAATTTGTGGGATGTCTTTTGTGCGGATTTTGATTTACTTGGTTTGGCTCCTAATTATAGTCTTTTATTGTTGAATCCATTTCTTGTAGTTAATTATATAAGTTGACTGAACTATTACAATCTAATTCTGCTTCTTCTTCTTCTTTTTAGCATAGGAATCAAACTTAAATCTCTTCCCATACATGCACTTATTGCCAAGCTATACTTAGGTCTGCATCTAATTCTGACTTTCAGATTTTTTCATTCTCAACCCCTAAGATGAGGTATTATATTAATATATAATATAAAGAATACAAAATTTTCGAGTTCCAGTTTTGATAAGAATTGTCTCCAGAGAATTGGACAAAGCCCCATAGTTAGGTTTGTGATTGTGAAGGCAAATGTCTAGGAGTGCTTACTATAATTAGTTGCCTACACATATTAATGGTGATGATAATAGTGGTAGTGATAAACTTATTTCATACCTCGAATCGAAAACCCTGGAAACTATTGCAGGTTAGATAAAATAAGGGTAAATTAAGGATTGAAGATTTACGTGATGAAATTTTATTTAGTGATAACAAACAAGAAATAGTTTTATCTTCTGTAAATGCTAGGTCAAATGGGTCATGTTCTTCTACAAGCTACAACTATTGTTATGAATTTTTGCCAAGAACTTTACTCTAAACCCTTATTAGACGATCTCAAATCCCAGTTTCCAAGATTTCTTAACGTGAGTTTTGTGACTCTTTTAATGCTACCACCACCTTTGCCATTATCAAATACAAATACTACTGGTTTTCTTTCATGGTTAGATAACAAAAATCCCAGGTCTGTGGCATATATTAGCTTTGGAGCTGTGGTTGGGACTGTTAGCTTGTATATAATCTGTATATATTAGGCAGATTTAGTAAGCAGCTTAGTTTAATTATTAGTCAAATAATGAGATGAGCTCGAAGTCAATTTATTGTATTTATTAGTTAGAGCTGAGATATAGAGCTTGCTTGCTGCGACAATGGCTGGAGCAATGAATTGGCAGAAGCAATGCAAGAAAGTAAAATTCCAATTCCTTGGTTACTTAGGGACAATTTAAAAGATTTCCTTGGTAACTTAGTGATAATTTAAAAGCAAATTTGCCAAATGGGTTTGCTGAGAAGGCTAATTTGCATGGAAAAGTGGTTTCTTGGGCACCACAGACTCAAGTTTTAGCACATAATTCAGTTGGTGCAAATGTGACACATTGTGGTGCTAATTCTATGTATGAAAGTATGGCAAATGGAGTTCCAATGATTTGCAGGCCTTTTTTGCTGACAATATGATCAATGCAAGAATAATAGAGGAGATATGACAGAATGATCAATGCAAGAATAATAGAGGAGATATGACAGACGTGTGTGAAAATTGATAATGGTATCTTTTCAAAGAATGAAGTAATCAAGAATTTGAACTTTATCTTGGTACTTGAAAATGGGAAAGGAATTAGAAGATATGTTAAAGTCTTGCAAGAACTTATTTTGAAGGTTGCTTCTCCCAATGGGTATGCTGCCCAAGATTTCAAGACATTGGTGGAATTGCTTTCATCAAATTAATTAGTAGTAGTAACATTAGCTGGAATTTATAAGCATGCTTAAATTAATAGTAAATAAATTGTGTATATGCATTAGATGTATCCATCCATGGTTTGCATTGCACCAATAAATTCAGAAATTTATGTCTTAATTTAAGAGTTTTTGATATTTATTATGGATTCATTAAATTAAGATAAACTTATTAATTTATTTTCATCCATGGTTTGCGCGCATGTTAATTTATTTTCATGGGAAAAGATAAATTACTTTTTCTTGTTGGGAATATGATAAGTTATCAATTCTAGACATTTTTTCATAGAAAATCATAATTAAATAATTACTCATAATACTCATATTTACTTATTTTAAAAATAAAATATTACTCCTTCCGTTTTATTTTATTTAGCACATTTTCCTTTTAAAATGTCTTAAAGAATACGTTTCATTTCTATTTTTAATTTTTTTTACCCTTTATATTTATTTTGTCCTTATATATTAATTCAACTTTTCCTATAAAATTTTAAGAAAATAAAATTTAATTGTATTTAATAAAGAACTAAAAAAAAAGCATACTATTTAATGTAGTTTTAAATTTTATGAAAAAAATATGTCCTAAATAAAATGAAACGATAGAAATAATAAATTGATCTCATCCAAATGTTTTAAAATTTCATACTTTTAATGTATTTCATTATTTCAATTTATAAGTTTAATTAGTCACATTAGATCAAAAGTGTAAAATTTAAAATATATCCCTTCCATGGGAATTTGAAAAAATATCCGACAATAAAATTTAAAATTTTTTGTGTACATACTTATTATTTTTAAATAGTTTGACAACATATCATCTAAAAATTTTAATTACATTAACATTCAATTAAAATTAAAATTTTTAATTTACAATTTGCCTTAAACACAATAAAATTATTAAACTTTTAAACAATTTTGCAATTTAGAAATTTCAGCAATAACATTATTTAATACTTAAAATTTAATTTTTAAATTTTCTACATTAATTTTTAACTTTTATCAAATATTAAAAAAAGACTCACATTTGATTTTTTTTTTTTAATTATTCATGAAGATCAATTGGGTCAGATTAGTACCGTGAGCTCCATATATAACAGAGATAAGTTTTTCTTATAGTTAGTTAGTGGCAGTGACCCTCCTTTTAAAAAAAATAAAATAAGAAAAAAAAAGATTAAGCATATAAAAAAATAAGGGAAGTTCATATATTTTGTGAAATACAAATATATTTAATATAAGTGTATTGTCATTATAACGAAACAGACAAGAGAAAAAAAAAATTCTTAATATTATAAATAAATAATTGTTTTAGTGAGTGTCCGAGAAATTTTAACAGATTTATATTTGATTACAATTATAAATTCTAAACTCTATTTTTTTTATTATTCAACTTGCTTATAAATTAATTAATTTAAATTATTTTTAAATCACACTTTTTTTTTTTTTGAGAAATCAATATTTTAATATTATTGGTTTGAATAATCTATAAATAAATACTGGTATTAGTAATTATCTATTTTTTTTTTCAATTGGAAATCTCTAATAAGTATTGTTCTTATTAAAATTCTAAATTCAGTTTAGAATTCGGTACCAGGTCTCGTGTCAATTGCAAAACAAAATAATATATCTTGTTGTAACATTTACTTAAAAAAAAGATTTCGATTGGACTAAGAAGGGGGAAGGAAGAAAGCGAGTTAGTATACTAATTCTTCATCCTCAAATCAGTCCTTCCCGTGGGTTATTGTCCCAATAAAAACAAATAAATATAAATAATTGTATGTGATAAAGTTTTATTTAGTGTTGATGGACAAAGTTAGATTTTTTATGCCAATCTTTTTATGGTTCCTACCTTACTTTACTAATTTGCATTTATTCTAATTTCAGATTGAGATTTAATGGTAATTGAGTTGATTCATCTTATTAAAATAATTTCAAAAAATAAAAGATAAAAATAAAATTTCATTAAATTAATGGAATTTTGAATATTTTTAATCAATTCAATTTTAAATAATGCAATTAATCCCATTTGTATTAACTTTAAATATTTTGACACTAGAGAAGGAGAATACCCAATAGAAATACTCTAAACTACGCTACAAAGGATAGCTTTCCCCTTTAATATCTCTTACTGAATTAGTAACAATTTCAATGAGATATAATATGATTAATTTGCTCACTTCTTTAAAAATGTGAAAACTATAAGTTTTAAATTTGAATTTATCCATTCATGTGAATTTTCACTAATTTGATTGGACTTGTTCCTTATCTCGAAAAATGTGATATTGTGGCTCAATGCACTAAGCCAAATAAACGAAAGAGGCCTATGGAAGTCGACTATGATAATGCAGCCATGAATGATGTGTTGGCCCATTCCACAAGAAAAGTTGAAAATCGAAATATTGAACAGGAAAAAAAAAGCATATATGCAAATGCAATGAGTGAGGAAGAATCAGTGGATGAGTAGAATACTAGCAAACCCTCATTTCGGGACAAACTCTTATAGAATAATAAATTTAAGTTTCCAACATACAGAGATACACCACCATTGGAGACCTAACCAGATGACCTTGTAGTCCTAGGAAATACTATAGAACCAAAAATTCAAACCTCAACACTTTTGTAGGAACATATCAGGAAGCCATGGCAATGATTAGTGGTGATAAAATCATATGATAAATCTATTAGCTACAATCTATTATGTTCTAAAATAAAAACCTTTTGGAACCTTCTGGGAGGTACAAAGTTATTGATCTTGAGAAAGAATTTTTCCTTGTCATACATACGATAAGAGAGGACTTTGAGAATGCAATGATTAATGGTCAATGGCTATTATGGGTCATACGTTGATTGTTCAAAAATGTAGTCTTGAATTTGGAGTGGGAACAGCTTAATTATCATATATGGTGGTTTGGATTCATTTTCCAAACATGCTAGTTCATTACTATCACGTAGATGTTCTTTAGGCTATAGGAAATGTAATGAGAAAACAATTAAAATAGATTATAATACTGAATCATCAAGTAGGAGGAGGTTCACTCATGTGGTAGTGGAGTTGTACCTCTCAAAACATTTATGCCTATGTTTACCCTTGATGGGGAGATGCAGAAAATTAAGTATGAAGGGATTCCTCATATTTGCTTTAAGTGTGGGCATTTGGGTCATAGTAAGTTGTTTTGCTTGTTCAAGAAGCCAGGGGATACGACTCAAGAAAACAATGAACAAAATGCTCCTCTAGGATGCTAGACTCTAAAAGAACCTTCATCTAGCCTGGAAAAGGACCTGACCATGTATGGTCTATAGCTCCATGCCCCCATCGAGCAAGATGAATTAGTAAGGAAACAACAAAAAGTTTGGCTGAAGTCTCGATTGTTCCAAAAGGAGAAATTTTTGGTATCTCATTTCCATACTCTAGAAAATCTAGACAATCAAGAAGGAAATCAAGACGGACTTATGAGCAAGTATCCAGAGGTAGTTAAAGCGGATTTTATTTCGATAGAAAAAGAAAGATCAACTAGGCACACTAATGTGCAAAAAATAGAAAGGAAAAAAATGAGAAATTTTACCCACAATACTTTGGGCTAAAGGTCTAAGCTCATATCCGATTCTCCTAAACTACTAAATGGTGTAATTTGAGCCCAATACACAGCTTCTGAAGAACCTCCTAGTAAGACCCAAGTAGTGGCTCAGACCACTAATGTGAGTCCTTTCTCTAAGCCACATCTAAATAGAACAAATGAGACACCTCTTTGAAAAGACAAGGGTATGCAAACAAATCAATCCATAGTTATTTTTAATTCTAAAAATCCTCTAGACACAGGGAAGAAAAAAAGTTGCATATTAGTTCCTTTTAAGAATTCAAAATTCAATGAGAGGAATATTATTGATGTAAAGATTTTTAACAATGTTGCTCTTGAAGAATATGAGCTTTTTGAAGATGAAATTGAGCCCCTTAATTATGTGGGGTTAGTGGAGACCAATGATGCTTTGATATAGTAACATGCATTATTCTTGCATGTGGGTGTGTTTTAGAATGCCTTTTATTTTGTTATCCATGTTAATTCTTTCATAGAATTGCTAAGGGTTGGGTAGCTCCCTTTTTAAAGTTGTGTTCAAAGAAATGGTTAAGAGGAACCAACTAGAAATATATTTTGTTTTGTAGTCAAGATCATTAGCCATCGTGTGGATGAAGTCAATAGGAGCCTTGTTACATTATGAACAAGCTAGAGGAAGAAGATAAATTGTAATGAGAAATCTTGTATATTGTATCAATCTAATTTTATCAACTGTACAATATACTATATTTATATATACAAGTATACTAACTAATTTCTATAACTAAGAGTTAACTAACCAGCTAAGCTAACTATAGTTAAGTTAACTAATTCTATTACAACAACATAGTGACTTGTTTGGGAATCAGTAACTTTAGGTTCCTTCACACTCCCCCTCAAGATGAGTATGTATATTTGTCATGTTCATCTTGGAAATTAAGAACCTAAAGTGACTAGGATGTAAGGCTTTAGTAAATGCATATGGTATTTGCTCTCTATTCTTAACATACCTTGCTTTTGAAACTTTTGGCTACATCTTCTCTCTAATGTAGTGGCAATCCATCTTTATTTGTTTTGTTCTCTCATGAAACACAGGATTTTTTGTGATATGCATTACTGCCACATTATCACATAATAGGATTGTTGGTCTTCTAAAATCAGTTTGTAAATTAGTCAATAAGAACTTAAGCCATACAATTTCACCAGTAGTAAGAGTCATTGCCCTATACTTAGCTTCTACTAAACTTTTAGCCACTGTAGTTTATTGTTTAGCTTTCCAACTAATCAAGGAATCCCCCGGGAAAATGCAGTAACCTTAGAGAGATCTTCTAATCTCTTTACATGATCCCCAATCACTATCTGTGAATGCTTTAAGCTGCAAATTTGAATTTCTGTTGAAAAACAATCCTTGTCCTAGAGCATTCTTCAAATACCTGAGAACCCTTATTGCTGCTGTCATATGTTTTAATGCAGGTTTGTCCATAAACTTTGTGTGAACATATACTGCATACATGATGTCAGGTCTAGTCAATGTGATGTACATCAACTTTCCTACCAATTGCCTGAATTTGTAAGGCTCTGTCAGTAAATTTTCTTCCTCATGAACCAATTGGTGATTAACCTCAATTGGTATACTTGCTGGTTTAGAAGCTAGCAGACCATATTCCTGCAACAACTCCAATACATACTTTCTCTGACTAAGAGCTATGCCTTTCTTTGATCTAGCAATTTCTAATCCTAGAAAATATCTTAATTTACCAAGATCTTTCAGCTTGAAGTTACTACTCAACATACCTTTTACCTTTTGCAATAAATTTTCTAAATTACTTGCTAAAGCTATGTCATCCGCATGAACTAGTAAAGCTACAAAACCTTTCCCATCTTGTTTAACAAACAAGGAATAATTTGCCTTTGATTGTACAAAACCATTATCAAGCAAACACTGAGTGAATTTCAAATTCCATTGCCTTCAGGCTTGTTTCAAGCCATACAAGGACTTGTTTAACTTGCATACCAATCTGTTGCTACTAAGTTCATTCAAAATCGCCCTCGGAACTTAGTAACCCTATGGAAGATCCATGTACACTTCCTCTTATAAATCACCATTCAAAAAACCATTATTTATGTCTAATTGAGCAAAATGCCAGTCATGCATAACAGCTAAAGCAAGGAAAAGTCTGATAGTTGTATGTTTGACAATTGGACTAAAAGTTTCTTTATAGTCAAAACCAAATTTTTGAGTGAAACCCTTTGCTACTAACCTGGCTTTGTGCTTGTCTAGTGTGCCATCTAAGTGGAACTTAGTTTTGTAAACCCACTTGCAACCTACTGTAGTTTTTCTTGTAGGTAATGTCATCACAGTCCAAGTATTGTTTAATTCTAAAGCAAGTAACTTAGACTGTACATCATCTATCCAATGAGATTGTTTGATAGCCTCTTCATAAGAAATAGGATTAATAAAAGAAGAAATAGAGCAGACAAATTAATGAAAATCTGGTGATAAATTTGCATAAGATAAGTAATCATAAAGAGGATAAGAGACAGAATGAACCTTAGAATTGTGTTGATGTGAAAAATGATAATCCTGTAGGTATTTCGGAGGTTTAGAAACTCTTGTAGATTATAAGATGAGGGGATAAAGAATCATTAGAAGGATGATTTGCAAGAGGTAATGCATCATAAAATTGATTAGTATCAGTTGAAACAGTAGTAGAATCAGGTAAAGGTGAAGAATTAGAAATAGAAAAATCAGGAGGAGAAGAAGATGAAGGAGAAGAAGAAGAACCTGAAAAAATAGAAGGATCAGTAGAAGACAAAGGCACAGATTTAGGTAAAACATCCAAGGAACAAAGATTATCAAAATCCATGTTAGGTAATACTAAGTCTGAAGTTGAGGAAGAAGGAACATAAACAGTTTGAAAAGGAAAAATGGTTTCATAAAACTTGACATCTCTAGATACAAAAGTAGTATGAGTTTCAAGATCATACAACTTATAACCCTTGACACCAATAGGATACCCTATGAAAATGCATTTTCTTGCTCTACTGTCAAACTTAGTTTTATGAGCTTGCAAGTTGGCAGCAAAACACAAGCAGCCAAATGATTTGATGTTATGATAAGAAGGTGGTTTTTGAAACAGGATTTTATAGGGAGATTTATTTTAGAGATTGGAGGTAGGAGTTCTGTTAATGAGAAAGGTAGTAGTAAGAACTGCATCACCCTAGAATTTCAATGGAAGATGAGCATGAAAAAGGATGGCTCTGGCTACATTCAAGAGATGTTGGTGTTTTCTCTCTATAACACCATTCTGTTGTGGAGTGTAAGCACAAGTAGTTTGATGTATTATGCATTTAGATTGATAAAAGGTGTCAAGTTTGAATTCAGTACCTTGATCTATTCTAATTATTTTGATAGATTGTTGAAACTGAGTATGAACCATATTACAGAAATATTGAACCCAAGTAGCAGTTTCAGATTTATGTTTCATAAAAAAAGTCCATATAAACTTAGAATGATCATCAACTATAGTGAGAAAATAATGATTCTTTGACAAGTCTGGGTGAGAATAAGGACCCTAAACATCGATATGCACTATATCAAAAAGAGAAGAACTAGAGTCATAAGATTTAGGAAAGGGAAACCTTTTCTGCTTTGCTTTTGGGCAAGCACTACAAGGCTCTATATTAGCACTAACAATATCAACAACATTAGAGCATAAGAATTTCAAAGAAGGAAATTGACTAAGGTCTATATGACCTAGTCTATGATGCCAAACATCAACACTAACAGTACTAACATAGGCTGAAGTAGCTTTATTACAATTAGCTGAAGACAAAATAGAAGTAGTATTGACAATTTGCAGATGATAAAGGCCTTAAAACTCCTTAGCTAGACCAATCAGCATTCATGTAAAAGAATGAGACATAACTCCTTAAATTTATTGAGTTTACTCACAGAAACAAGATTGAAAGTGAATTCTGGAATGCATAAAATATTATGCAGTATAAGATGAGAATTTAAGATCACAGTCCCTATGTGTGTCACTTAAACTCTCATTTTATTAGGCAAGGAGACAAAACAATTGGTGACTGAAATAGCAAAGGAACAGTTATTGAACAGACAATGACTGAAATAGCAAAGGAACAGTAATTGAACAGACAATGTGATCAGTAGCTCTTGTATTTAAGATCCAAGAGTTAGAATGAGTATTACTTTGCAGCATTTGAATTAACCTGATAGAATTAGACAAACCAAAAACTGAAAAACATTTACCTGCAGCATTACTGATTGACTGAACAAGTTGCATAGGCATTTGTTTATCTCCATCTCATAACATAGTTAACAGCTTATGTACTTGTCCTTGTGTGAGATTTAATAAAGGTATAATGGCTATAGGTGGAGCACCTAAAATAGACTCAAACTTATGTGAAGGAACAGTATATGAAAAATCAACTGCAACTTGATGTGCTGAAGCAGAATTTTGACTACTACCTTGTCAAACTTAAAGCCAGAAGGATAACTAATGATCTTGAAGCACTTCTCTTGAATGTGACATGGTTTGTTGCAATGAGTATAGAACATCTCAGACTTTGCTCTTTTAATAGCCATAGCAGACGATTCTCCAAAGTCTTGGTACTTAATCATCAAGGATCTTTGATTTTCTTCTCTTTGCACTGTATTATAAGTTTCATCTAGAGAAGGTAAAGGCTTCATAGCTCTTATTTGAGACCTAGTAGTATGATAACTTTCATTTAATCCATTTAAGAACTTAAAGACATAATCCTTCTGTTGAACCTCAACAAATTTTTGAAAACAAGCTTGATTACAATCACCACAAGTACAATGAGGAAGAAGCTTGAAATTTCTCAATTCTTCCCAAATAGCAGTAAGTTTTGTATAGTAAGCATCCACTGGTTTTGTTTCTTGAACAATATTACTCAAAATTTGCTGTAAATGGCAAATTTTAGAATCATCAGGTTGAGAGAATCGCAGATCTAACTTCTGCTAGATCTAAGAAGCAGTATCCAGATAAAAAATAGTAGAAGCTATGAAAGATGAAATTGACTTTAACAACCATAAAACCAGCAGATTATTGCAATGAATCCACAGTTGATAGAGATTACTAGTTACTGGTGGTTTAGAAATTGAGCCATCCAGAAAACCTTCTTTATTGCAAATGGATACTGCTAGAAGAAATGATCGCCGCCAAGTCATATAGTTCATGGTGGTGAGTTCTAGTGAAATGATGACAGAATTGTGGTTATCAGCATGATGTATGATGTAAGGAGAAGCTGGATCTTCTTGTGGTAAAGAATTTTAAGAAGTGAGAGATGAACAAGAGCAATTAACAATATTTTCATGTTCTATAGCCATTATCATAGATTTATTTTTTCATATTAGAAGAAAGAAACAAAACTAAATCAAAGGTTGAGAAGAAGAAGATTGATTGAAAAAGAAGCTCTTAGATTATAATAAAGCGTAAATCTTGCCCTAAAGCTCTGATACCATGTTACAGTATGAACAAGCTAGAGGAAGAAGATGAATTGTAATGAGAAATCTCATATATTGTATTAATATGATTTTATCAACCATATAGTATACTATATATATATATATATATATATATATATATATATATATACAAGTATACTAACTAATTTCTATAACTGAGAGTTAACTAACCAACTAAGCTAACTATAGTTAACTAATTATGTTACAATAGCATAGTGACTTTTTTGGGAATCAGTAACTTTAGGTTCCTTCACACATGGTTTTTCTAGGGGTGTTTAGATATGAAACAGATACTGGAAAACTGCATTTTTCAAAAATATGAGAAACGAAAACGTAAGGAAACATGTATAAAGAATATTGGGGTATTTTTATAAATATTATTTTTCATATAAAAATATACGGACATTTATAAAAATCTTTTTTCAACCAAATCTTTAAATAATAATTATAATAGATGAATAGTAAATAAATATAAATAATTAATAAACATATAAAAATGAATAATAAATAATAAATAAATGATAAATGAATAAATATAAAAAAAATACAGTTTTATATGAATATAAAGGTAATAAAACAAATAACAAATAACAAAAATAACTATGATTTCTTATATAAAAAACAACTCTTAACAACTTTCAAAACACATAGAATTCTAGCAAAATGATAAGAAGAAAATAGTAGTAATATAAAATAATATTCATACTTATGTTGTTCCACCTACTACCAACCACTACCATGAGAAAGACTAAAGATCTCACTTATCCATAATTGAATTGCAACTCGCAAGAGAGATAAAAGGCATAAGTTGAATTTTAGAGAGATGGAAAACGGCATCTTTTTTTACTTAAAAAATAAAAAAAAGAAAACTAAGAAACACGCTTCCAATAATTGAATTTAAATTACTAATACTTTTATTAGATTTCACTAATAATTGAATTTAAATGCCAAATTTATTATATATTTAATTCGCGATACCACCTTATCTATTGTTATACTTCATTTGTCCTAGATTAAATGATATTTTAGCAAATTGCACACAGATTAAGAAGCTTTATGATTGATATGTCTTTATTTAAGAATAATTACTATACTTTTTTTTTTCCCCTCTAGTTTTAACAACCCCTTTTAACTCATCCTATTTTCTCTAAAAAAATTTCAGCTTATTTATTTATTCCTCGTCCATTAATATTCTTCATCTAATGAGTACATTGAATGAAGAAGTAAAGAACAAAAAACCAAGTCTGAAAAATTGGTAGCCAAAACCAAAACTCGAATTTTGCTCAAACTTCGGAATGGAGCCCCAATAAAAAAAAAAAAAAAAAAGAGAAATACTTACGCTATATATAGAGATGAGATCAATGTATATGCAGTTTATCGAAACATTTAGAGAATGAACCCATGGATGGCTTCTAGTAGTTCACATCCTATAAACATTGAGAGAGCATTTTATTTGAATTAAACAATGATCCACTGGACAATAACAATGAAAGTGGCAATGAAGAACAAGTTCTTTTTGCTCTAAATACGAAACCCAGTCAAGAAGTTTTGTATCATTGTCTAACTTGAACATTGATATTTTGCACGAAGAAGATCTCGATGATGAAGAGATGCACACGGGAATGAATATGATGAATAGCTAGTCATGCGTGAAGAAGATTTCGATGAAGAAGTCCCGTATTCAGGTATGTGGATATATTAACGAAACTGAAAAAGCTACTTGCACATGCATAGAAGCAAGACATATACACATGTATGATACTCCTTTAACACATGTATTAGCTTTGACACATCTATTTAGTATACACATGTACTTATGGCCATTTGATTGTGGTTCTGAATTGTGGGTCCACATATTTGGGGTCGATCATATCATAAAAATATTTTGATCTTTACATTTTTTTTTTAAATTTTTATGTCCTTTTTCATTTTTCATAATTGAAATTTTTCAGAGTCATGGATTTTTCAGCTGGGTGATGGTTGTATCCACTATATTGGCTTTACAATTTCATAAAGGAGGCTAGCATATATATATATATATATATATATATATATATATATATATATATATATATATATATATATATATATATATATATATATATATATATATATATATATATATATACATGTAAATTAATTTGGGCTTATAAAAATAGTAAACTGTGTAAAAACTTATAATTATAATTATAATCTGAATGAAAATTTTGAATTTTATATTTTAAATATTTTCAAACATACATGAATGGATTTCTTAGATGTATGGTAAATTATATTTTCAAAAAATATCAGTATCATAAACAAATATAATTTTTTTTTTTGTCATGGAATATATTTTTGTTTTGTTTTAATTTTTTGCTAAATTAAAATATAAAGATTCGTTCGCAAAAAATCTAATTTTTTTTTTATTTTTTATATAGATCATAAAGAGAAGAAAAAGAGCACGTAATATAAAATGAAGTGCATATGAAATATGAGTAATAGACTTAAGGAAAATTTAGGTTGGATTCTACTTGATTGTGCTAATTAATAATAATAAAAAAGAGAGAGAGAGAGATAACAAAGAATTTTGATGCACATTATAAATATTGAAAATATCTTAGTTGCCATACCCGACTCAATTTTACCGATTGGACTGAAAAAATTGGGGACTGGAAGTTAGGCTGATACAAAATGAGCTTGTAATTTGAGATGGCTAGATCCGGTCGGATAAAATGTGACTTGGTAAGCCTAGCCGGTTTTTTTGGAGTGGACCAAATTGATAAATAAAAAAATTATTTTTCTGTAAAAATTAAAAAAATATGTATACATTTTAAATTTCAAATTATTATTCACTCATTCACCATTTTGATTAAATAAATATTTAAATTTATATTTTTTTATATATGATATGCAAATCATAGTAGATCTTCCACTACCTAGTAGTAGGATCCATCCAAATTTAAGTCTTAAAATAGTCACTTAATATGTTAAAGATAAAGTGCTATTTAGTTTTTGAAATTACTTAAAATAATGATTTCATCCTTATAGTTCGAAAAAGTCACTTTTTAGTCTCTAGAGTTTTATTCTATTACACTAAATAGTCTTTCTATTGCTTTAAAAAAATTTAAAACAAAAAAAGAAAGAGAAAATCACAAAAGGAAAAAAAAAATCAAAGGAAAGAAAGAATGGAATAGCTAGAAAGAATCAATTGAAAAAGCAAAAAAAAAAAAAAAAAGAAAGAAAGAAAAGATAAAAAATGAAAATTAAAGCAAAAGCAAATTGCCCATTGGAAAAAAAATCAATTGAAAAAGAAAAAGAAACTGAAAATCAAAGCAAAAGTAACGGTGTATTTATGGTGTAGTGATGGCAAGGGTATTTTAGATATTAAATATCATTTTTTTTAACTTTTTTTTTTAACATAATTTTAAAGAAATTTAGATAAAAAGATTATTTTATTTGACGGAATGAAATATAAAAGATTAAAGTGTGATTTTTTTAAACTATATAGATGAAATTATTATATTAGGTAAATCTCATGAACTAAATAGTACTTTGTCCATAAGTTAATTTATCATAATTTTTTCTATTTAATAATTTTAAATTTATATTTCTTATAAACAATATTCATTAATTACTTAAGTAATATTTGTTAATTTTAATTATATGTATATTATATTTATTTTTGATATATAAATAATAAATATATGATATTATTTAAAATTTATATTCGACTAGTTTGAAAATATTGGAAAATATTATTTTTAAAAAATTAATTAAAGATTTTAATTTTTAACTTAAATTTATTAATTTAATTGTGACTTAATTAATGAGATTGTAATAAAAAGAATTTTTATTTTATTATTTTATTCTCATGTCTTAATCATATCTGGAAATCACAAAGAGGGAAATTATGACAATTCCTTTTTTTTGGCCAAGGGAAGAATTATGACAAGTCTTGTAAGTACAATTATTTATTGTAACAAGAAGTAACCGGTTGCTTCAATGAATGGCTAGGATCAAAATGAATGCATCCAACGGTCTTAATGGCTGGAATACGACAGACAGACCCTCTCTATATAATCTCAACTGAAGGGCAAATTAGCCATTTGAAGAATCAAGAAGTGTCTGTTTCACTGTCCGGTTCCACTTTATTTTTTTAACTTCAGTTAGTACACAGAAGGTTTCAAGAATCAAGATTTTAATGGAAATTTAAGCCAAGAAATCCTTTTTAAGAAATTGAATTCCTTTCAAGATGGGATTGTTGGGTCTTTTCTTAAAGTTTTCATTGGAATGCTTTGATATTCTTGGATGGTATGTGTATGCTTCTTTTAGCTCTAACAAATAGTGTTCAATACTGTAAAATCTTCCTATTAGTTGTAGAATTTTTCTTTCCTTTTCTTTTAGAAAGATTTCTGCTTCTTCTGGGTAATTCATGGAATTCTCTGGTTTTACCTACTTTATTTTTTATATATATATATATATATAGTTGTTGATTTGTAATTACCAATTTGTCCCTTGTTTTGTTTCCAAATCCCCAATTAGCACTTTTCTTGATTTTTTCCTTTTGTTTTCTTCTTGTGGGTTTCACCTGTCCTTGATTCTTGTTATTTTTGTTCTGTTCGCAGGCCTCTCATTGCTTTTGTTTATCCTTTGTAAGTCTCTTTCTGCTTTGGTGTTTATGTATTTGTGCAAGTTCATGATTATTCAATCTCATTTAAGTTACAATCACTTTTAATTTTGTTTCAATTAAGTGCTTGATGCATTTAACTAGCAACTTCTTATCTCTTTAGAGATTGATTACTTATTTAAATACTCTTTCCGTCCCATTTTAGTAGTCTTGAATTTCTATTTTGAAAGTTTCAAATTATAGCCTACTTTCCTTATTAAATCAAACAAATAGTTTACTAATATATCTTCATTTAATGTGTATTTTTATCAACAATCCTATTAAATATAGGAAAGAAATTGAATGGTAAAATAGGAAAGGAATTGATAAATTAATTATTTTTACTATATTAATTATATTTTCTTAATCTATATGAAAAAATCAAATGAGACTATTAAAATAGGAGGGAGTGAGTATGCTTTAGATTTATTTTTTTATCATGCCTAAATGGAAATAAATTAACAGATGTGCCTCAATTCAAGCCGTAGAGACTAACTCCAATTCAGATACTCAGAAGCTGATCACTTATTGGATCTGCATTTCTTTGATTTTGCTCTTTGAACATGCTTTTCTCAAGTTGCTCCTATGGTAATTTTGCCCTTTTTTTTTTTTTTTGTGTGTGTTATTGGAAAAATGTTTAATCTATTTATGTTGAACAATTATGTACATATCTTTGCTCTCAATGTGCTATTTAAGCAACAAAATTTTTAATTTTAAATTTTTTGCCTATGTCAGGCTTCCCTTCTGGACTTACATTAAGCTTGTTATTGTTGGCTGCTTGGTTACACCAGAATTTGATGGTTCTTTATATGTCTATGAACACCTTGTTCATCCATGCCTCTCTAAGGGCCGATACATCAAGCTGAAGGAGTTATTCAAGAAAGATGAACTTCTATTTGAGGTGAATAGAGATGCAAAAGAAACTGTGGCTGAATCTTTGGAGAAAATAATTGCTTCCAAGGTAAGGGAGTAATCAAGCTGATTTGAGTCAAACAGTGAGCTTGACTCGATTAGAAAACTCGAAGCTTGAAAGTCAACTTGAGCTTGATCGAGTTTTCATTTTGAAGCTCGAGCTCAACTTGAATGAATAATCGAAATACTCGAGCTCGAATTGATTAGGTTCGATTATTCTTAAAAAAAAAATTATTTATTAATGTCAAATTAAAGTTCAACTTGAGATCGAATTAATTAATTATTATATATAATATAAAATACATTTAAAGTTATATAAAATATTAATATTCAATTAGGCTCGCGAGCCGCTGGAGTTAAGTATTATAATATTCGAATTCATCTCAACTTGTTGCTTGAACTACTCGTGCTCGAGTTTGACTATATTAGAGCCAAGTCGAATTCAAGTATTTTATGAGTTAAGTTGGAGTAGCTCACAAGTAACTTGACTCATTTACACTCCTATTCCATAAACAGCAGAAATTTGTGATATAATTAGTTACTGATATATATTATGGAATCAAAATGAGCTAATGATTTATCTCCTTGCTAAATGCAGCCAGAGTTTGAAGAACCTAAAGTTGTGCGGAAAGACTACAATGCAGAGGAAATAGCAGAAAAGAAAGAATTGGCCTCAACCATTCGGGTAAAGAGATACTTTTTATTTCATGCCTATAAATTATTCAATGTTTTTGTAATCTTGCTATTTAACTGGTAGTCTTTGGTTGAGTGCTTGTCTTGTTGTGCAGAAGCATAGGGATCATTTCATGCCCTTTCCCTTTCGGAATTTATAGTGTATCAAAAAGAATGTTTTTGTAATATTTCTTGCAAATTGAAGTTGTGTCTTCAATTTTTACCGCCATTGCAGGTTGGGCAAATCAAACTTCCTTTATCAGAAAACAAAACATGTGAACTTTTGGATATCAAAGAAATAAATGCTGCAATGGTAACAAGCAGAGATCTTCCTGCAGTAGCTCCTTCTAACGTCATCCAAAAGGAGTGGACTTCTGCTCTGTGTCAGGTAACAACCTCATGTGAGGCAAATCTTATTTCACATCTTAATGGAAGGAAACATGTGGTTGAATCTTTGTAGAAAATAATTGCTTCCAAGGTAAGGGAGTAATCAAACCGAGTTAAGTCAAACATTGAACATTGAGTTTGACTCAATTAGAAAACTTGAAGCTTGAAGGTCGACTCGACCTTGATCGAGTTTTCATTTTGAAGCTCGAGCTCAACTTGAATGAATAATTGAAATACTCGAGCCTGACCTGATTAGGTTCGATTATTCTTAAAAAAAAAAAAATATTTATTAATGTCAAATTAAAGTTCAAATAAGCTCAAATAAACTCGAGCTTCGAGATAGAATTAATTAATTATAATATATAATATAAAATATGCTTAAAATTATGTAAAATATTAATATGCAATTAGGCTCGCGAGCCACTGGAGTTGAGTATTATAATATTCAAACTCGCCTCAGCTCGTTACTTGAACTACTCGTGCTTGAGTTTGACTATATTGGAGCCAAGTCGGATTCAAATATTTTAACGGTTAAGTTTGAGTAGCTCACAAGTAACTTGACTCATTTACACTCCTATTCCATGTTATATGTATACAGCCTGTCGTTGAAACATAGGCCCGCAAATATGAAATTAGTAAAGAAATTGTTTGATAAACAGCAGAAATTTGTGATATAATTAGTTACTGTTATATATTATGGAAACATAACGAGCTAATGATTTATCCCCTTGCTAAATGCAGCCAGAGTTTGAGGAACCCAAAGTTGTGCAGAAAGACTACAATGCTGTGGAAATAACAGAAAAGAAAGAATTGGCCTCAACCATTCAGGTAAAGAGTTACTTTTTCTTTCATGCCTATAAATGATTCAGAGTTTTTGTAATCTTGCTATTTAACTGGTAGTCTTTGGTTGAATGCTTGTCTTGTCGTGCAGAAACATGGGGATCATTTCATGCTCTTTCCCTTTAAGAATTTATGGTTTAGCAAAAAGAATGTTATTGTAATATTTCTTGCAAATTGAAGTTGTGTCTTCAATTTTTACCGCCATTGCAGGTTGGGCAAATCAAACTTCCTTTCTCAGAAAACAAAACATGTGAACCTTTGGATATCAAAGAAATGAATGCTGCAATGGTAACAAGTAGAGATCTTCCCGCGGTAGCTCCTTCTAACGACATCCAAAAGGAGTGGACTTGTGCACTATGTCAGGTAACAACCTCATGTGAGGCAAACCTTATTTCACATCTTAATGGGAGGAGACACGAGGATGCTTGCGAGAAGCTGAAAGCCAAGATCCAAACATTGAAAAGCAAAGTTTCCCTTGTTTCGTTGGAGACTGATAAATCTGTGGGAATCAAAGAAATGGCAAATACAAAAGTAGCAGTCAGAGATGTTTCTGGCAATTCATATTTGAAGAGCACACTCAATCCTTGGACTTGTGCTTTATGTAAAGTGATAGCCACAAGTAAGGCAGACATTGTTTCTCATTTCCAAGGAAAGCGACATGACCTTGCTCTTGAGAATCTGGAAAACAAAGAACAAATGGCAACTGCAGTGCCAGCAGCTTCACTAGCGGAGGTCCAATATCCATGGACTTGTGGTTTATGTAGAGCAACAATCTCAACTGACACAAGCCTTATTTCACATCTTAAGGGAAGGCGGCATCGGGACGCTTGTGAGAGGCATAAAGCCAAGATTCAGATGTTGAAAAACTAGTTTTCCCCTGCTTTCAATATATGGAAATGAAATCTAGTCTCACCAGAAGTACAAAAAAATGAAGAAAAGAAGCAAAGGGAGTCTGAAGAAGAGAATTGTTGGGATTTTTCTGTAGATTTTGATCAATTAACTAGAATTTGATAATTAATTGTAGTCTTTTATCACTAAAAATCCATATCTTGGTCTAGTTATTGTATATGTAAGTTTGATTTAACTGTTACAACCTGTTTTCATCAAAGTGTTACAACCTATTTTCTGATTTTTTCATTTTCAAGCCCCTAAAACATGTCAATAAGATATGTACATTTTGCTTCTTGACTTTTTGTTTCCTTACAATTCTTATGTTTATTTGGTATATTTTGAAATCAGAATCCAAGTGGAAGGTACACTTTGGAATCAGATTCTAAGTAGAATGTAGAATTTGACTCCAAAATCTTAGATATTTATTTTCAAATTTATTTTTTATATAATTAAATAGAATTTATTAATTAGAATAATAATTATATTTAAAAATTTTATATCATACCAATAAAAGTTAAAATAATTTAAAATTATTCAAAGGTTAAAAAAAAAAAAAAAAAAGCTGAAATTTAAGACTGCAAAATTTTAGATGGATTTGGATGAAATCCAAACATACCCAAATTAAGTCACCCAAACAAGGAGTTTGGGTTAAATTTAAATCCATAACCCAAATTCCTGTAATTCAAAGAGACCATTAAATTATTTGTATACCAAAATAAAAATAAAAATTTTATTCTTAGAATAAGATTTTATTTTTGATTTTAAGGTGTACCAAAACATGCTCTTACTGTGTACAGTGGTAAATTATATATATACATATATATATATATATATATATAAAGGGCGGACAGAGGGGCTAACTTGGGCTGAAGCCCATGTTAGTCCCCAATTATTATTATTATTTTTTTCAGATAGGCTCATTCCCCGGAAATATATCCAACTCCCATGCCTCCAAACTCTCTCATTCATGACAAAATTATTATTATTTTTTTTTTCATAAAAGTAAAGAATAAGTTATATTTTTTATGGCATTAATTATGAGCAGAAAAATCTAAATGTTGAAGTTATAATCCTCCATTGTAATTGCTTATAATTATACCAATTGATTTAAATCCTATTGATCTAAGATGATTCATTTGGATAAAATTGATTAAAGTTCAAATATATATGTTAAATTATAAGAAAAATATTTCATTTTTTAAGAATTTTTAATTCAGAATCAAGTTGTCCCATGACGCATATCATTAATCAAGAGTGACCTGAACTCTCAGGGCTTTAGATTTCAAATAGCCCATTGACTCTATTTAATAAATCTTAACACTCAATTTGTGTATATTTTATTGCTTCTAATTATTTTCTATTATTATTATTATTATTGTTATTGATTTTATCGTTGTTTAATAAAAGAATGTTGAAAATCTTTTTATTAATATATTAAAAAAAAATTTATTATCATTCACTCTTACTCTCAGCCTACTCCTTGTCTAAATTTTGGGTCCACTCTTGATATTTAGGTAGTCAAATAAAACTTAAATTGAATTAATTTGGCTTGGTTATACCCATGGGCTCAATTAAAAACAAAATAAAATAAGATAAAAATTCCTATTTTCTTTTTTCTTTGCATTGCCTTTGACTTTACTCCCCTTTGTGATGCCAGCTAGAATGCTCACCCCTTTTAAAAATCGACATCAAATTGAAGTAAAAATTCGGTGCTTGGTCGGTTTTTAGTTTGACCGAATTTACTATATAATTAATTATGTCAAAGTAAAAACCAAACAAGCTTTAATGGCCTTGTGGCAATGTGCACTCCAAACATTGTGCTAGGCTCAGGGTAGAATCTTATCAACACCAAACATTATTTTTTTAGATGAGACTGGAGAATATTTATAAAAACAATGCTAAGATTTGAACTCAAGTTGGTAAGCAACCAAAATAGAGCCTTGATCACTGAGCTATAAGTGATGGAATGATTTAAATTAATATAAAATATACATATATGTAAATTAAACTTAGGGGTATAAATGAACTGAGCCGTTCACGAGCAACTCGGTGTTCGGCCCAATAAAAGTTCATTTTCGTTCAAATCACTTTATAAATGAGTCAAGCTTGAGTCTTATTTTAAAATTCGGTGAATAAATGAGCCGAAGTTGAGCAAAGCGAAACTCAAGTCGATTAGACTTATGAACTGCTTGATTATATGCTTGTGAACAAGCTTGCAAAAAACTCAATTGATAGGCTCATAAACAGCTTTATGATTATTATTATTATTATTAATTTTTGCGCTTTAAAAAATATATTTTAACACTTTTATAAACTTTTTACTAATTCAAATTGACTAAAACATATATATTTCTAATTAACATAACCTAATATTTTCATATTATATAAAATATTTTTTATTAATTAATATCTTTGTAATACATGTAATGCTCAATTTTATTATTACATTTTTTCACTAATTGGATGTTTTTATTTTTATATTAGTTTTAAGTATTTTCATTATAGTTATTTTATTAAATATTTAGAAAGTTGAGTATTTTGATAAGTAATAAATAAGTATCATAATGTATCGAGCTCGAGTTTAGCTTGATTATAATCTATTAACGAGCTAAGCTCGAGTTAAATTCAAGTTTTAAACTAATCAAGTTTGAATATGATTTTCAAGTTTGATCCAAAACTCGAGCTCGAAAAAAAAATATGAACTGAGCTTGAATAAATTAAGACTCAGCTCAGCTCGTTTACACCCCCTAATTAAACTTAGTTGGTTTATTCAGTCGATTCGATTTTAAACCAAAATTTACAAAGTTTCAAAACTAAGAACCGAACCAAATAGGGTCGGTTTGGTTCTATTATTTGGTTCGGTTTGATTTTATACACCCTTAATGGCAGTTGAAGTGCAACTAGTGTTGCAACTAGATTTTATTCTTTTCTTCCTCTTATATGAATAGGTCAAAGCAGAGAATGTCGTAACAAAAATGAGGGAGAGAGAGTTAAAAGATAATATTGGTGAAAATTTGGTAAATGCGAGCATGCCATGTGAATGAGGTATGCGAACCAATTTTGTGCACCTCTAAACTTCTAATAGTGATTGTGAATTCTCGAGGTTCTTTACCACAATTTCCTTTAATTGAGCAACGCATCGATGAAATTTGGACTGAAGAACTAAAAGTGTTTGAAATTAAATTAGCAAAATTGTATTGAAATTACGCTTTCAATGACAATAATTGAAATTGCATTGAAAGTGAACATTGACGAGGACATGAAAATGAGAACATTAAACTAGAAAACGAATGCTGGAGAATTAAAGTATGAACAAAGAAAATTGCTTAAGTTTAGTGAAATGTTTTTAGAAAATCTGTAGTTTTGGGCTAGTTTCTTGTTTTGATTGTCTATTTTTATCCTGTGCATTTCTTGCTTTTTATAGTTTGCTACTCCTCTTGCAACTGCCCGCTACACTCATTTTTTCATTCACGTTGCTTCTTAAACATCTTAACTCAACTGTTTCTAGTTAGTTGTTCAAAATCATCCACTTCCCATGACTTCGAGCTTCATCAGTTAATCTCCACTCACAAATTAATTTACTGAATAAATTAATTTTATTTGATAAATGGATTAACTTTATAAATGGGCTAAAATATGTATGGCTTGGCTGCAAATTTTCAGTGCAAATAGATAATTTATATACCATATATACTATTTCATTAAGATTTTAAATGTTATCAAAATATAAATTTACAAATGAATACTAAATAATTAAATTTATGAAATTAATTCTTATTTTTGCTCTAAATTGTTGATAAATTAATTGATTGTAATTTAATGTGAGAGGCGACCTATTAAATTTTTAATATAGATTTGAGGGAACAAATCTTAAAAGCTAACTATTAATCACTTGATATGTTTGTAATTAATCAATGTAAGATTATATTCTTAATAACTGCCCCCCTCAAATAGCAACTAGGTACAGTTGACAGTTGTAATTTATGACACGAACTGGGTTGTTTAAAAGAAACTCTCCACAAATCACGGGTAAGAAATTAAGATCCCAATCCGAATTATAATAGAACATAAAATAGTACAAAAATCGATTAAACTTTGATAGTATATTAAATTTTTAATATAGATTTGAGAGAATCAATTTTAAAAACTAGCTATTAAAATTGGGGAGTCCATTTATATATTCATCGATTAATATATTCGTAATTAGAGAAATGCTAAATACTTTCTTTTTTTTACCATAATATATATTTATAAAATTTAATACAGCTTATTTGTCATTATGAGAAGGCATAAGAAAATATATTTAGCGCTCCTCTTGTAATTAATCTATGTTGGATTATATTTTTAATAGCTATTAAGGTTATAGAGTTCATTTCTATATTAATCACTTAATATGTTTGTAATTAATCAATGTAAGATTATATTCTTAATATGACCAATACATGAATAATAAGGAGATTTTGTTCTTGTTTAAAGATTCTGTTTTGAAAGTTGATCAAGAAATATATGAAGCAAATGCATGCAATGTGTTTCCACAAACAAATAGAACAAATTCCGTTATGGGCAACTATTATATATGAAAGAAAAAAGAAAAATAAATATGAAAGAAAAATAAAGGAATATAATTTTGATCTTTATATATTCTTTTATTGGCTATAAATACATTTCAGTATTTGTTTACGAATATCACATATGAGCATGAATTTTAAAAGGAAGAGTGATCTAACATGAAGACAAGAGCCTTGTTTGATAGCCCAGGGTGACTTGCCTGCTCCTATCAATTTGGGTTGTGCTTTGCAACTTGCATTATACGTATATATAGCATTCATAACCCTCATTTAGGTTTCAGGCAGTCACCTTGGCTAATTTGACAAGCTCTTCTCTCTCATGTTAGACCTTCTTTTCTTTTTCCGATCAACCCTTTCACATATCATCACACATAATCTTGTATATACATATATTTTTTTTGCATTGCCGAAGAATTTTCAAAGAGTAAGAATGCGTTTAATAAGCCGTAATAAAATTTAATATAATATAATCAAATTAATTTTTAGTATAACTTTATATTAGAAATGCATTTGATTATATTACATTACATTTTATTACGGTTTACCAAACATACTCTAAGAATCTATATGCCATTGAGATTTAAACAAATTTAATTTTTTTTTATGTACTGCTGGAAAAAATAATTTAAAATTAATATTTAATTATTTTAAAATTTTTATAAGTAAAACTATGTTGAATTCATCTTAAAAATAATTTTTAACATCTTCTAATGATATTCTCAATATAATATTTTTTTTTACAACACCACCAAACATATATTTTAATAGATATGAAAAATTAAAATTTTAATCTGTTATATATTACAAATCAGACATTTAATCATTGAATTATTAATCAAATGACTTTATATTGTGTATTAGTTATAGAATATTTCATGATTTTACAAATTAACATACAAATTGGACATAAGGAATAGTGCCTTGCATGAAGATAAGAATGTTGTTTAGTAGCGAAGGATGACTTGCCTGCTCTATCTAAGAGGGTTTATCTCACATTATAAGCCAAAACTTTTTTATCCACTTGTTAAGTCTCATCAGGCAGTCACCTTGGCTAGTTTGACAATTTTCTCTCTTTCATGGTAGGCTTTTCTCTTCTTTTCTGTTAGTTCACATTATCCCACACTGAAAACATACTGAAATGACGCAGGTCATAAGCTTATAAATACGACTAGCAAACTCCATGACAACATACTTACCTGGATGGGATCGATAGGCGATCAAGAAGGCCTATGGTCTAGGACAGGGACCTCCATTGCACATGAAGGAGGGGCGCTGCTCTAAGGTCTACCCAAGTTGGGAGAGCCTACGTCATAATTTGTTGTAGTGGGGGCTTGCGTTCGCGCAGCTCTTGTCTCAAATTAGTTTAATCTTTTAGTAAATGGCCTTTCTGTTGCGCCTAATGTAAAAGATTTATTACTAAAGCAATTGAATTATTATTTTTTTTCTATTAATTATGTTCTTTTTAAGCAAATAAATTAAAAAGCTTTAATTATATAAAAGACTTCGACTTTTACACTTCTGTTATTCTATGATATATTTTGAAACTTGACAATTTCTGAAAACTGCAATGTTATTCGGTGAGAATGATTTAAATATAATTTCACAAACAGAAGAAGTTTTGCTTGCTTCATCTTCCTTGGCTCTTGTTTTTGGTAGGTATTGAGATTCTTAAAAGACTGACTATAATTGCCGAGACGAGTAATAATATTGGTGAATGAGATCTGTGCCGATGAAAGGAAAAGATAAGATCTCTAATTGAGAGTTTGAGAATGGGAGAAGACACTATTGAGATTTTTTTTGCCCTCAAATCAAAACAATATTGTTTTGAGGGAATTTTAAGTGATTTTCTTCTTTTTTCATTTTGTTAATAATTCTAGCGTGATATATCAATATATAAATTCAAGTAAATTTGCAAGTTAAGTCTAGTTCAATTTGTCTCATCAATTTTTTTCTTCTAAAGGATCTAGTGGAAAGTTTGTGATTTCGAGTTCGACTTATCTATTATTGGAGAAAATTATCATTAATTTGATAAGAGTTATTAAAAGATAGGAAGACTTATTTTATAACTCACAATATTATTTTGTTCTACTATGTCGTATAAATGATAATAATAATAATAATAATAATAATTTTGCCAAAGAAAATATGAATTTCATTGAAAGGGCAGATAGCTTAAAACAGTATAAATGTGGATTACAAATGATAGAGAAGCCCAACTAGGAAATTTGAACATAGACTTGTTGTCCATAAAAAATCTACCAGAAAGATTTTAATAATGGACTTGAAGCCTAATAAATTGGCCCGTTAGTATACAGAAAGAGAGAAATTTTCAATCAGCTCATGTTCTTCCCTCTCTAATCCAGAACCCTCTAGTTGATTGACCATCACCCCTAGTGCCGAAGGTGAGAGAAACTCCATGAAGAACTGGTTACAACTAGAGCTTAGAGAAGCTTCTTCCCAAAATCGTTCGTCAAATTGCAATAAACACAAGATCTGATGACAGTGAAAAGAGGAGACTTGACCTAACACCAATATAGCAGATGACCATCCACCTAAAGAGATTAGAACCCAGATAGCTAAGAAAGAGAGCAAAATAGAGAAACTCGATGTACGAGAGACAAAGAAGATAAAACCTTAACAAGATTACTTGAATATCTAAACAAAGAAAAGCTAAAAATGCAAATAGAAAAGGGTATTTCATTTGGGGGCCAGAGCCATCGGAGGTACTTCCTAGCCAAAACCCTAAATGAGTTGAAAATTTAGAGAGAAGGGAGAGGAATTGATTTTAGAGAGAGAATTTAGAGTATGCAAATTTTTGTTTTCAAATTATATTATTATTATTATTATTATTATTTTAAAATTTGTATATTTTATTATTGTCGGTTGAATGCAGCTAATAATCCAAAACAAAAAAAAAAAAAATGAATTATCAATAATATGAAAACACCTAGCTTCTGTATGATTTATAGATTATACACAATTATTATTATTTCTTTTCTCGATAATTCTTGTAATAGAGGGGACAGAATTCCGGCTTAAAGAGTTGTTGCATGGCTTCAAGCAAAGCTGAGGGAGCTTAGATTCAAAAAATGGATAAATTAATCATTGTTGTTGCCCAAAGTTTATCTTAATTAAGAAAAAATAGCGAGCCAATAGTTTTCTTCATGAAAAATTTTCTAATTTTTCAATCTATGACTATGTTTAATCTAAGGATCAAACAAAATTGATAAAGACATTTAATCCCATAAAATATAATGGTAAGAAAACATGTTATAAAACAAAGGTCACAGAATAAATTTTAGAGACAATATTCTAGAAATAATTGTTGAGTATACAAGTCGAGCATTGAGTGAATATCTGCCTTTAAAAAGAAGATTTGATTTAAATATACATGAAACTAACTTGAAATACCCTAATTAATAGTTGATTTTTTTTTTAAAAAATAAAGAATTGAGTTACCATATGGTAAATCCATCAATTTATATATTTTTATAAATGAAATAATATACATTAAGGCAATGGGGAACTGAACTTGCTTCGTTTGTTTATATTATATATATTCATTACTTCCACCATTTAAAAAAATATATGTCATTTTAGAGATTTTTTTTTCAATTTTTTATCATTTTAATATTTGAAAAATATATTTATTATTATTATCCAACTTTACCCTTCATTTATTCATCCACTAACTATTTACATTAATTATTTTTATTTCTCTATATCAAAATTAATATAAGGATATTTTAGTATTTTTATCTTAAAATTATGATAATTTAATAATTTTTAATTTATGTACCAAAATTTTAAGCGAAATATATTTTGAAATAAAAGGAATATTAGATTATGCTTTAATATGTTGTTATAAACATAATTTAAAAAGAAAAAAAAAAGTGTTTTGTCCAAGTGATATATATATAGATGCAAATTTGACGGTGGATGATTATTTCCTATATTAGCATGTCAATTAGCTGAAAAATTTGTCTCGCGAGCTGTCATTATGTCTTAGTCTCTTACCAATAAATTCTGATCATGACTCCATTCATCATGTTGACTTGTTATTCTCTATTAAAGCAAGACACAAATTAATAATAAAAGGCATACATAGATAAGGGATCTCAAATAAAATCTATTTAATACATTAAAGGAGAATTGCTGGCACTATAGATGAACGGTAATCACTCCGATTCAATTTGGAGAGCTTGAAATGTCCAAATTATCCCTTACTTAGGCTGCTTGTGCGCTTAAAACGGCTTTGTTTTGCCTGCCCCTACAGATCTTTCTACTAAGCAGTGCTGTTTTGCCTATCATGCCGGTTCGTTTCAAGTAAAACGGCATCGTTTTTAAAAATGCACAACATTTCACTGACGGTCATGCAGTCTTTTCACTTATGATATGTTGCTAACCCTAATTCCCTTTTATTTTTCTTCATTATTCTTCAACCGCTTTCAACCTTTCTCTCTCCTTCAACCTTGCATGCGAGGTCTGTAAATTGCAAGAACCTCTCTCCTTTGCCTGCTCTTTGCTACCGATAATAATGATTCATATCCTTTTTTTTTCATCTAAAATTATGTTGATAACAAATTTGTCTTTCGTTATTTTTTCTTTATTTTTTTGGTTTTTTGGATTTTTTTTGTTTCAAATTTATTATGTTTTATAAAACAATAATTTTGGGTTTTTCTTGAGTGGATCCTTCCTTCTTCACGCGGAAACCAAAGGGAGAGCAACTGTGGAAGAGCTTAGGCTCTTCTTTTTGTTTGCTTTCGTCACAGCAGAATGGAGAGCCGCTATCTTCTTCGTTTAGTTGTGATATACCTCTGATTTCTTATGTTGACCCTCTTTTTAGCCTTTGTTGCGGCGGAGATTAGATGCCATCATAGTTGAGTTCAAATTGATTTGGTGAGTGTTTTAGTATTTTTTTCATCGCTTGGCCATTCCCAGTGCATGGAGATGGTGCCGTTCCAAATCCATTGAGTCATATATGTATGGGAGTGTGTTTCTGTTTTCTGCAATTTCTTCATCTTTTTTCTTACATGTTTCGTTTTATGAGATGGTCCGTTTATATTTGTTTATGGAATTTCAAGTGTTTTTTTAATTATTTCTAATTCAATTTATTTGTAGGCTTTTGGTTTGTTCTTGCAAGGGATTCCACTTGTGGATTCAACATTGAGAGGTCACTCATCCACCGGAAAAGAGGTAAAAAGGATAAAAAAAAAAAATTGAACTTCTATTTCATTTGGATTGTCTTTGTTTCATCAGAACTTTTATTTTAGCTAATTTTTTAATTACTTTGGATAGTTGGATATTGAGTTTCTGGTGGTTTTCGCCTTTTTTTTTTTTTGAGATTTGTTTAATTTGAATTACTTATTATTTGATCATGAATATTTAATAAATTATTTTTTATTTCATTAGTTTAATTTCGTTTATTATTTCATTAGTTTTTCTTTCCTCGAGTTGTAATAATTGTTATTATTGGTTTCCTGTGATTTTAATCATATATATATTTAATAAATTGTCATAGATTTAATTTCAAGAATCATTTGGACTTAGAAAAATGGTAAAATCTTGATTTTTTTATTTATTTTATTGGAAAATAATTTGTAAATCATCATATCATTTGACGCTTTAAGTTCAGTTTTATTTTTGTTATAAAGCAGTCATTGTATATTGCTCACTCCATACATTAATTAATTTTTTACGTATCAATTTCTTTATCCTATGGTTTTCTTTCTCACAATTTTAATTGTTAGTAATACATGACATGTTGAATTCTTCAATTAGAGTTGTCAAACATGAAATGTATTATGATGAAATGAAAAGTTTTGGAAATACTTCTTAATATGACAGAAAACCCAGCCAAGAGAATAAAAGATTTTCCTTTTGAGTATGGAGAAGTAGGTTTTACATTCTAAGGAAGGATTGGAGGCTTTAAATTTTGGAAGTTCTCTGATTTTTTGACACAAATGACAAAATGTTCTTTTTCTGCAATTCAGGCGTGCAAATTTTCTATTATCTGTAGACTATAGCTACAGCTGAATTTGAATGAATATGGAAATCTGATTGTTTATTGAAAAATTGGATGGGATTTCAGGTTCTGTGTTTTCAAAGCAAGCTAATAGTCAACAGTTAGTCAAGGGAGAGGACTAAAGCTTTATGTTTGAAAAGCCTATTACTTTGAAAGCTGGTATAGTCGTAATGTTGCTTAGTGCTACATTTGGATTGGCTGTTTGTATTTTATTGATTTATCAATTACATTTCCTTTGAATTGCATTTCACTAATAGCACGTTTGGGATTGAGGATGAAAATTGCCCAAAAAAATAATTTTAGATTTTAGAAAATAGTTTCAAACTACCATTGAGCTATTTATAACTAGCATATTTAAAATTGACTCTGAAAAGAATTTTAGAGCCTGACATGCTTAAACATCCATATATGACAAGCTCTAAATACACACTCTTTGATAAATTTAGTACAGTAACAATTTTCTTTTTCCTACTCCTTTGGATAGATTTACAATTTATTTTTTTTGTTTCTAAATTGGCTTATGATTATATTCTTTGAAATATCTTTATAGTTGAGGAATATTAATTGACATGCTTATTAATAAATTGATCTTTGTGATTGAACCAAATAAGTGACCAGTTTTCAACATCATTTGAAATCTTCATGGTTTATTTAGTTGTAATTAATTTGTCTTTGTACCTTCAAATAATTTTTATTTAGATCTACCGAAATTTTTGACATTTACGAACTTTATCATATTTGATTCAATTAATGTGAGAGGTGTTGTATCAATTCTAGCATGTTAAATAAAAAATTTAGTTAGTAATATAATTTAGTGATTGAATATAAGTGTCGTATTAATGCAGCTTTGATTTTTCTTGAGTTAGAATTTTCCAGTTAATTTATGTTATTTTATTTTTTAGGGATTATACAACTTCAAATTCTTGCTGTAATGATACTGTTGTTTCATCTTATTCATATTTTTAGCACATATCTATACTGTATAAAATAATAGTTTTTCGTTTGTTAGACAAGAGGATATTATTATATGTTCACATGCATATTTTGAAATTTACCGAAATGTTCAAATATCATTAATCATAATCAGTATACTGCTTTTTCATTAGAAGACATTTCCAAGAAAACAACATTATGCACTTTCTAATAACTACTAATCAACTATGCTCTACCATGGTCTCCACCGTAATTTCTTTTAGTTGGATGCTAATGAATTAATTATTGGTTTCTTTTTTTTTTTTTTTTTTTTTGTTTGTTGCTTAGTCCTCGAGACATAATATCCAACAGAACTGAGAGCTCAGCAGTGACAGTAGAATGGGCAATTCCTAAACCACTGAAAAAGCCAAAATTTTAGAGAAAGACATTGTTAATTTGCCCTTTTTTAATGCAGTTGCTAAGGAGACGATGTGTTTGCATCCAATTGCGCCAATGTTAGAACCTAGGCAATGTCATGAACTGAGTTTCTCTTTATTAGTGCAAACCAATGTTAGTACCTAGATTTTTTTTTTTTTTTTATATTCTCTAATTATGCTCATTGTACTTAGCAAACATTATATTTATAGTTATGTATTTATAAAATATAATTTAATTTTTATCCTCAAAAAAAAAAAAAAAGAAAAAAAAATATATATATATATATATATATAATTTAATTTTGTATATAAATTAATAGATAATATACAATAATAAAATCAAAATGAATTAAGAGGACATTTTATAGTTATATATTTATAAGATATAATTTCAATTACAAAAGAGAATGAAGTGAGGAAAGTTCAATGAAAGTTATCTAAATATAGAAAATGTCTTTTTTCCAATATTTTCTCAGTTATTTTTTTTTATTTTATTGGTACTAACTTAGACTAATATCACCCCTATATCTCCTTAATTTTTTATTGAATTTTTTGACAAAGTCAAGATTCTTTCCTCTTATTAAGTTCTCCACATATTTACGGTAGGAATAGTCCTTGCTTCTTATGGCCTATCATCACTCAGTTTCTAAAAATCAACTCATAATACCATGTGCATATTTAAGCAATAAGAGACATGAATTATCAGTTTTTTCCTTCCAAGGTACTAGCTAGGATTATCTTAAAGAAATACTGTAAAGGTTTCTCTACTTAAGAATGTGGCTGTTGGTCATAGTTCTCATTGTTGGGTTCCACTCCCCTTCAATGGGCCATAAATTTAGATATCTAAAGAAAATCATACGATTGTGATAATCGCTGATTGCTCTTCAAGTTGACAATCAACATTACACTGTATTTTTTTTTTCCTTTGAATCTCCAGGTTTCTCTAAAACAAGGTTTTATTTCTAAATGCCTCTTGAGTGAAGTTTTGTAGACTATTTTCGATTGAATTCCTCGATGAATTAGAATTTTCTATGTTCATAAAGTTCTCTAGCTATTTATGATTGAAAAATTCCTGTTTGCAACTATCAATTGAAGCCACATAAAAGGATGTGCTTGAATAAAGCAATCTTTCTTTCACACAAAGCACCGATATCCCCATCACTGACCTTTTCAATTTCTCAAGCTTTTACCAAGTATGTCTCCATTGATATGTTTATTTTTATTCTTTTTTTCCCCTTACAAGTGATTTGATGTTATCTTTTTATTTTTGATAATTTTCAGCTATAAGTGTCAACTATAGTATTTTCTAGCCCAATGTTTTTTTTCCCCATAACTATTGGATTTCTCTAAAGAAATATAACATCAAAGTCTGTTATTTTCTTTATTAGGACAATGATAACTGAGAATGAAGTAAGAAAAATTATCTAAATATAGAAATGAAAAGGATTTTTCTGTGTTCTTAGAGAGTGATTTAATCTCATCTTTTTGATTTTTAATAATTTTCAACTATAGATGTCACCTATTCAAATTTATTTAAGACATTTTTGGCACAACAATTCAAATTCTAAAACTTTACCTGAAGCAACGCGAGAGGGGCATTTTCTACAATATATTGGAAGAAAATGATTTCTAAGAACAATGTTTTATGAAGCCATTATTAGCCATGAGTCAATTTATCGAGAAATTTCTAAATAGATTGAGTTTGAATCTCATAGCTCTCTTGATATAGATCTTTACATTAGTAATTAGAGTTTAATTATTAAAATGAATTAATACTCAAACAATAATCATTAATGAGCTAATACAAAGATGTGCATTTGACTAATTTAAAGAGATAACTTACTTTAATAATCAAATTGTGAAAATTAAATTAAGGAGGGCATTTAAATTCTGGCAATCTTGTTGTCCTTAAAATTTTTCGTTGTGCAATAAAAAATTGAGTCCAAATTTAAACTCAATTTGGCTGACACACGTGAAAAAATAAATTCATGAATAATTATACATTTAATTATGTGCGGCATGGTTTCTCATTTTAGAAATCTTGTATATCAATATAGTTCATTTTAGAGATCACCCACATATCAACTCAGCCAATCTTAAAATTTTGTATGATAATATATAAAAGTTAATTTAAATGACACTAATAATTTTCAAAATTTTATAGACACATTCATTTATAAATTCTATATAATTTTGAGTCCTTCCCTCAGCTAATGCTCCCAAAAAAAAAAAATTATCAATTTTTGTATTTAACTTAAATACATATAACCAATTTTGTATAACTTAATATATAAATTAAATATAAATACATATATAATTTGAAAAAAGATTGTATTAAGATTTTAAATTTTTTTTTTTTTGATGGAGAAGATTTTAAATGTTGTCAAAATATAAACTTACAAATAAATTCTATATATTTAAATTTATGAAATTAATTCCTATTTTTGCTCTAAATTATTGATAAATTAATTGATTGTAATTTAATGTGAAAGGTGACCAATGTATGAATAATGAGGAGATCTTGTTCTTGTTGAAAGGTTCTATTTTGAAAGTTGAACAAGAAATATGTGAATCAAATACATACATTATGTTTCCACAAACAAAGAGAACAAATTCCATTATGGGACAAAATATCATAATATAATTTTGATTTTTATATATTCTTTTATTGGCTATCAATACAATTCAATAATATGTTTACGAATATCACATATGAGCATGAATTGTAAAAGGAAGAGAGATCCAACATGAAGACAAAGAGCCTTGTTTGATAGCCAAGGATGACTTGCCTGCTGTATCTTAAGAGGTTTTATCCCACATTACAAGCCAAAACTTTTTTATCCTCTTGTTAGGATTAAGGCAGCCACCTTGGCTAATTTGACAGTTTTCTGTCTTTCATGGTAGGCTTTTCTCTTCTTTTCTATTGGTTCCACATTATCCCACATCGAAAACATACTGAAAGTGAGGATCGCCGTAAGCTTATAAATAAGATTAGCAAAATTCCTGACAACATACTTACCTGGACGGGATCAATAGGCAATCAATAAGGCTTATGGTCTAGATTAGCGACCTCCATTGCACATGAAGGAGGGGCGCTGCTCTAAGGTCTCCCCAAGTTGGGAGAGCCTACGTCGTAATTTGTGGTAGTGGGGGCTTGCGTTCGCGCAGCCCTTATCTCAAAGTAGTTTTAATTCTTTATTAAATGGCCTTCCTTTTACGCCTAATGTAAAAGATTTATTTCTAAATCTTTGAGAATTGATTTAACATAAGAAGTTTTGCTTGTTTTCCCTTGACTCTTGTTTTTGGCAGGTACATAGATCCTCAAAAGACTGAGTCTACGTCTATAATATTTGGCGGATGAAATCTGTTGATGAAAGGAAAAAATAGGAAAATTGTCTACTATGAAGATCGCTAATTTAGAGTTTGAGAATGGAAATGAAGACAATATCGAGATTTATTTTTCCCTCGTATATCAAAACAATATTGTTTTGAGGAAATTTTAAGTGAATTTTTTCGTTTTCTTTTTATAATATGATCAGGCTTGATCAATATATAAAGGAATGGACTGGATTTTCTCTTCTTGGGCCTGAGCCTAATACTTGCGAAGGAGAAGTAAAAGGATCAAGGAGGAGCCAGGCCCTTAGCCTGGCTAGAACCCTCCGACGATCAAGTCAGTCATCTCATCAGAGTATTTTGGTGATAGAAAGGGGGTGAGAGAGTGCAGAGTTTCAACTACCTGTGCTTAGACTTTCCTTTCCCTTTTGTATGATTTCTGGGTTAGGTACGTCTGACACCTTTCTTTTGAGAAAGGACGTCCTCTGTCATTTGACCATGCCGGTTGGTGAGAGTTGGTAGCAGGCGCATGTCCCCTGTCCCGTCCCTAGGGATGTCTGGTAAAGGGGGTGTCAGGGCATGGTGCAGATTGTCTAAGGACTAGTCCTCCTGCTGGATGACTGGACATGTCATCAGAGGGCTTCGGCCCTTACTTGTTCAGCAAGTCATCCGGCGGACGAAGGAGGGGAGTGGCATCTAGTCCAAAAGCCTTTGGACTTAGGTCGTTCGAGGGTCTGGCCAATGGACCTTTTTTCCCTTTATCATAGCCTCTGGAGGCCTCGTAATGGGCCTGGGCTACAGGAGGGTCCAAACCTCTCTTGAGAGTCACTTTTATCCTTCATCAGGGGCCCCCCTGTTTTATTAAGGAGAGGGTGAATGGTTGAGCCTTAGTAAAATAGCTTCGTGTCCTTGTATCCTTATCTTCTGGGGTCTTTTGATCGAAGAGAACTACTTCCGCTTTGGATGGCGAAGGGGTCCTTTCATTTCCTTATCTGTGGTGAGTAGCTCTTAGGAGAGGCTTTCGTTTTGCTGGGAGGCTTCGTCCGATCTAGGCATTTACTTCATCTTCCAGAAGGGTAGCCTTCGTCTGACCGAAGGGATTGGAGGGGCTAGGAACCGTCTGCATTCTAGACAACCTTCGTAGGGTAGATGGAAGGTCATACAGTCATTCAATGCATGCACGACTGACAAGAGTAAGCATTAAATGACAGAACGTACATTGAATGCACGTCTCCTCGTTCTCTCCATTCTTCCACGTGTCGCAGCAAACGGTTAAGTTTTCCATGGATTTTGAATTTTGAACGTCCATTTAATGCCCCCACTTATTGCTGTGGCGGTTATCGAGGACGCTCTCAGTATATATATTCCTTTGCCTTCCCATATCCAGAACTTCTTGCTCATTTTCTCAAATCCCCTAGTTTTCGTGGTTTTCACACATCTATTCTTTGGTACTTGCTTCGATCTTCTTCTTTCATTCTAATGGCACCCAGAAAAGAGAACATTCCCTGAAGGGACCAAGTGAGCTCCTCCCACTACCAAAAGATACTGGAGGAGGAATGGGGGGAGATAGCCCCCATTGCAAAAACATCTGAGTTTTTGGCCTTCGGCCAGAACTTGGAAGGCAGCACCCAATTCATATTCCGCCGGGCTGAGGCTCATGAGAGGGTTTATTTCAGCGACCCCAAAGCTGCTCTGCCTAAAGACAACCGGCATTACATTATTTTCTACCACCAGCTAGAAGTCGATCTTCTTTTTCCCCCTACGAAGTTCAAAGTTGAGTGCTTCAACTACTTCGTAGTGAATCCAATGATGCTGACCCCAAACTCCATAAGGGACATGCACGTCTTCGAGGTTTTGTGCTTCGCTCACGGCATTCGTCCTTTCGCTCGCCTGTTTCAATGCTTTTACAGGATCTAGAGCGCACAGAGGTCACCGAGGGTTTATATGACTTCTGCTAGGCCTCGCCAGAGCCTTTTCTTTGGGAAAGAGAACAAGGTGAAGGACTGGAGGGGCAAGTTCGAGTTGATAGAGGTCACTGACGGCCTCGGCGATAAATCCCCTGAATTTGGTTTCCCCGGCCATTTCCTGCGTCCCACTGAAGGCCTTACTGAGTGGCCTGAGAGGCTGTCCGCTGAGGAGAAGGCGAACCTCAGGACTTTGGTCCATCAGGGCTATATTTATAACTCTGAAAAGATGATGGCCTCCTTCTACGCGAAGAACGAGCATGGCCTTCCGACTCCTAAACTTTTGCTGAAAGATATAAGAGGTAACTCTGCTCCTTATTTGTTATAGGTTTAATTGATGGTGGAGTATTGATCTTGTTGTTACTGTGTTTATTGTTTCGATTGCAGTGGAGGCCAAGGATCCTGGACATTACCAGGATATAATGAAGGAGACAAAAGAGGTTTCTCCAAGACCCTTCAGCAAAGATGCTAAGCTTCCCATCCTCGACCTCAAGACGGGGAAGTTCCGTTTGCGCTCCTCCTCAGCCCTCCAGTCTTCGTCGGCGAAGCCTCGTAAGGATAAGCCGACGAAGCCTGTCTCCACCGGATCTGGTTCGGCTGTTAGATCATAAGGGGCCCAGGTGAGTGTGGCCAGTGCGAAGTCCATTCGAATAATTCAAAGGCGACTCGTTAAGGCTTCTGATCGCTCTATTCCTGTTGTACAGAGAGGTACTCCTCCGCTTCGAGCTGCACCAATTGTTGCAAGGCCGGCTCCTCAGAGGGGTATCTCAATCTTTGGGCTTTCTGAGGCTTCCATTCCTCCGCCTCCGCCTCCATCAGCAGGTGATAAGGGGAAAGGAGCGTCCGCACCTCGTCCACCCAAGCTAAAAGTAAAAGGGCCTCCCGTCCCCAATGTTCTTGATATGATTGCTCAGTCTTCTCGGGGGGCGGAGCAACTGGCGGACTTGGAGAAGGTTCTGGCAGACGTTCCTGATGCAGAATTTGAGGCCCGTCTGAAGAACCTGGTGGATGACTTGTGTGCCCCTGGGGCTGAAGCTGGGGCAGGTAACTTTTCTTCTCCTCCATCACCTTCATCATATAAAGACTCTCGTGTTATCCGAGGGACATATCTGAGATGGTCGAAGGAGGTCGTACCTGGGAGATCTCCTAGTGCCGAGGAGGTTGAAGCCTGGGAGAAGTATATTAAGGAGCAATGGATTTCATATCCTGACTTTGCGACCCTCAGGAGGCTTTATCCTTCCCTAATTAATACTGCGGCCGAAGGGGAGGCCTTTGTTTCAAGAAACAGAGGCAACTTCTTGCCTTCTTATTATCATTTACTTCTTTTTATGCCTTTATTTGCTGATTTGAATGTGTGAATGTTTTTGCTCTTGTACCTTGCAGTTTTTGTGGGTGAAGCGGACGCCTATGTTCAGGAGCCTTTCCTGGAGGCTTCTTTAGCGCCTACCATGGGTCCCTCCGGAGCCAGTGAACCATTTCCTTCAGCTGCTGCTCCGCTGGCGGCTGATCAGGGGGCTGCTATTGCAGCGACCGACGAAGCATTTCCTTCAGCTGCTGCTTCTTCTGGGGTCATGCCAGGGGCCATTGTTACGGTCGAAGGTGTCTCTTCTCTTCGTCCCCCTAAGAAGAAATTGACAGTGGGGGAGTTTTTTCGCCGCAAGAGGCCACTGGCGGTAACTTCAACCACCCCCGTTCTGGAGGCCCGCTCTGATTCAGAGACCCCCTCACCTGGGGCGGATGTAGGAGTGTCAGCCCCTCCACAGGGGACAACAAAGGAGGCTTCTCCGCTAAGTAAGAGGCCGCGAGTCGGAGAGCCAGCGGAGATTGTAGTAGTGGATCCACCTCCGCTCGGAGAAGTCGAGGCATTTGCTGGTCCTCCTTCTTCCATTGCTCCCACCGCCACAGTCTTGGCCCCCGTGCCCTTTTTGCGTCCGGCCCTTAGGCCTCTTTTTGGGTCTATGGAGGATACTCTTGCCAGGCAAGAGACTCTGCTAGAGAAGGTAAATTCATTCCTCACTTGGGTTGTGACCATTTACCACATTGCATAATTATTGTTGTTTGTTACAGGCGCTTCTGGATTCTAAAATTTTGAGGACTGATTTCGGTCTTCTGAGGGATCATTATGAAGATGCCCGGCAAGTGGCGGAGGACAGATTGGGATTGTGTTCCCGATTGGAGGAAGAACTGGCCTCTGCAAAGGCGAAGACTGAAGAGGCCATGGAACAATCTAGGGCCCATGAAGAGCCTCGTTCGAAGGCCGAAGGAGAGGTTAGCACCTTAACTGTGGCAGTGGCAGCTAAGGACAAAGCCATTGCCGATCTCAGCGTGCAACTAGACAAGCTGAAAAGTGCTAATGAAGAGCTTGCCCGAGAGGCCGAAGAGATTCTTAGCCTTCGAGATCTCCTGAAGAAGACTCAACAGGAACTTCGAGTCTCAAAATTTGGATACACACAAGCCACTACTCGGGTTCAAGTTGCGCTTGAGAAGGCTAACAAGGCTGAAGAAGGTTGGCGAAGGGCTGTGAGGGACTTCATGCAGTCTAAGAGCTTTGATGACATCATCACATACCACACCTATAAGGTAGCAGCTGAGTATTATAACAATGCTCTCCGTGATGCAGCGGAGCATTTTCCTGATGTGCTGCAAGTGGTATCTAAATTGGATGCTGCTGAAGAGCCTCCGGTGCCAAACCTTTCAGAGTTTCAAGATCCCGTTCCTGAGGGGGATGAAAGCCTGTTACGACCTGAAGAGTTCCCAGCTTGGGATAAGGATAGACTCGCTTCGTCTCCCATTCCCGAAGTTTCTAGCCGGGGCAAAGGGGACGCAGACGAAGGACTTCCTACTGGGACGGATCTTGCACAAGCCGAACCTCTGTCTGTCATTTGGCCTGATCCTTTGAATGACCAGCCTCTGCCATCTTCTATAACAGTGGTTCCTCCAGGCGATCCTCTGCCTTAGATATTTTCTACATTCTTTTGTATTTTATTCTTTTGTAAAAAAATGTAATAGATTTACTTCAACGAATAATACAGTTATTATGCTTCTGCTTTGTGTATGCTTTACTTGTATGGGGATCGCATTCACGCTGTAATCCAATAAGCATTTGTGCAACGCCTTAGCAAAGTTGTCATTCCAATAGGAGTTCGAGCACTTTCGCCTTCTTCTCCCATTAGATCTTCTTAGCTTTATACCTAGATTTACTAGGACTTAGGCTCTCCCTTAGGAAAGTTCTCCCTGCTCTTGGCGAGGCTTTGTGCCTAGATTTACTAGGGCTTAAGCTTTCCCTTAGGAAAGTTCTTCCCCACTCTTGGCGAGGCTTTATGCCTAGATTTACTAGGGCTTAGGCCCCACTCTTGGTGAGGCTTCGTGCCTAGATTTACTAGGGCTTAGGCTTTCCCTTAGGAAAGTTATTCCCGCTCTTGGCGAGGCTTCGTGCCTAGATTTACTAGGGCTTAGGCTTTCCCTTAGGAAAGTTCTTCCCGCTCTTGGCAAGGCTTCGTGCCTAGATTTACTAAGGCTTAGGCTCTCCCTTAGGAAAGTTCTTCCCCACTCTTGGCGAGGCTTCGTGCCTAGATTTACTAGGGCTTGGGCTTTCCCTTAGAAAAGTTCTTTCCGCTCTTGGCGAGGCTTCGTGCCTAGATTTACTAGGGCTTAGGCTCTCCCTTAGGAAAGTTCTTCCCCACTCTTGGCGAGGCTTTGTGCCTAGATTTACTAGGGCTTAGGCTCTCCCTTAGGAAAGTTCTTCCCCACTCTTGGCGAGGCTTCGTGCCTAGATTTACTAGGGCTTAGGCTCTCCCTTAGGAAAGTTCTTCCCGCTCTTGGCGAGGCTTCGTTAGTGCGAATGGAGACAATTTGAGGTAAACGACGTTTCTGTTATTATTATTGGTAATACATCTTGAGGTGTTGGATGTTTCATGTATGAGGAATTTCCACACCCTCTAGGGTTACAAGTTTGTAAGTGCTAGGACTTAGGACTCTTTTTACTTAGAAAGGTCCTTCCCATGTGGGTGCAAGCTTGCCTATGCCTTCACGTTTTTCTGTAGCCTCTAAGAATCTCATTACTAGATCCCCTTCGCCAAACACTCTGTGCTTTACTTTTTTGTTGAAATGATTAGCAGCTCGTTGCTTGTAATTAGCCATTCGAATGCTGGCCGATTCTCTGAGTTCCTCTAGGAGATCCAGATCGATCCTTCTGACTTGATCATTGTGTCTGTCTTCGCAATAATTGATCCTTCCACTGGGGAGGCCTATATCCACGGGAATTACCGCCTCTGTGCCATAGGTCAGGCTGAATGGAGTCTCTCCTGTGGGTTGCCTGGGAGTAGTTCTATATGCCCATAGGACATGGTGTAGTTCATCTGCCCAGCTTCGACCATATCCTTCCAATCTCTGCTTCAGGCCTTGTAGAATAGTCCGATTTGTTATCTCCGTCTGGCCATTTGTTTGAGGATGGGCTACTGATGAGAAATGTTGTTTAATCAGAAGCCCTGAACAAAAGGACCTGACTTTAGCATTATCGAACTGTTTGCCATTGTCGCTAATGAGCTGATAGGGAATGCCGAATCTGCACACTATGTTCCGCCATAAGAAGTTGATCACCCTTTCTGTAGTGATAGTGGCTAAAGGTTCGGCTTCTACCCATTTGGTAAAGTACTCCACTGCTACTAGGAGAAACTTTCTCTGAACTGATGCTGCAGGGAAGGGCCCGACTATGTCTATCCCCTTCTTAGCGAAGGGCCATGCACTAGAAATGGGGACCTGCTCTGCTGCTGGGACATGTTTTCCACTGTCAAATTTTTGGTAGGAGGGGCACTTTTTAACAAATGCCACAGCTTCGTCTTTCATCTTCGGCCAGTAGTATCCTTGCTTAATCGCCTTAGCTGCCAGCGCTTTTCCGCCTATATGCATTCTGCAGGATCCTTCGTGTATCTCTCGAAGGATGTATTCGGCTTCATTGGGCCTTACGCATCTCAACCAGGGTAATGAGTAAGCTCTTTTCTATAAGGTTTCGTTGTCCAAGGAGAAATAAGCACTTCTTCGCTTGACCTTTTTGGCTTCTTGGGCATCCTCAGGCAGTTCTCCCTTTTCCAAATAAGACTTGATAGGGTCTATCCAGCACGGTTCTTCTTCGACCTCCATAACTTCATCTCCTTCGGTGATGCTAGAGGAGGCCAAGATGCCCAAATAAATTTTCTAAGGAAGTTCGACTGGACGAGAGGCGGCCAATTTGCTGAGGCTATCTGCTCTGCAATTCCTTTCTCTGGGAATCTTTTGAAAGAACAGCCTGACTCCTCTGTCCTTCATTCTCTGAACTATCTCTTTCATTTTTTGCAAATACCTGGCAATGGTCGGCTCCTTTGCCTCAAATTCTCCTTTTATCTGTCTGATCACCAATTGGGAATCACTATACACCATGAGTTGCTCTATGTGAAGGCAATCAGCGAAGAGCAGTCCCTGGATCACTGCTTCATATTCTGCCGTGTTATTGGTGGCTTCAAAATTCAGTCCCAAAGCATACTCCAGTGAAAATCCTTGAGCACTTCTAAGTATGATGCCCACACCATTTCCTTCTTTGCTGCTAGCACCATCTACAAAGAGTTCCCACTGAAGATCCGGTAGCGTTATCGATGAGTGTCTTTCCCCAGGGGTTTGGTCTCCTCCCCCATCTTTGGTGCCAAAGGAGCATTCAGAAATAAAGTCCGCCACTGCTTAAGCTTTAATTGCTGACCTGACCCTGTATTGCAAACCGTGCTGACCTAACTCCACAGACCAACATAACATTCTTCCCGAAGTCTCCAGTTTATGAAGTACCTTTTGTAAGGGCTGATCTGTTACAACTACTCCTTGGTGTGATTGTAAGTATATTTTATACTTTCGGCAAGAGAGCACTAAAGCATAGGCCAGCTTTTCTATTGGGGAGTAATTCAACTCCGCCCCCTGTAGGACTTTGCTGAAGTAATAAATGGGCTTCTGGACCCTTCCTTCCTCCCTGATCAGCACCGAACTGATTGCTTGGTCTGAAGCGGACAAGTAGATTAATACTTCTTCACCTGGCAAAGGCCTGCTCAGAATGTGCTCCGAGCTTAGGAAGGCTTTTAGCTCTTCAAATGCCATCTGGCACTCCTCCGTCCAGTCGAACGTTTTCGACTTTCTTAACTTCTTAAAGAAAGGGAGATACCTCTCAGCAGATTTAGACATGAATCTATTCAATGCGGCGATTTGCCCCGTCAGCCTCTGAACATCCTTCACGCTCTTCGGAGGTTCCATGTCTAAGATGGCCTTCACCTTGTCAGGATTGGGCTCAATTCCCCTCTCGCTCACCATGCAGCCTAAGAACTTGCCTCCTTGGATGAAAAATGCACACTTCTCCGGGTTAAGCTTCATCCCATATTCTTCCATTACTGCCAACACTTCGGCCAAGTCACGGACATGGTCCTCGAAGCTTCTGCTTTTCACGATCATGTCGTCCACGTATGCTTCCAAGTTTCTGCCTAATTGATCTTTGAATATTCTGTTGACTAGGCGTTGATACGTGGCTCCGGCATTTTTCAAGCCGAAGGGCATCGACACATAACAATATGTACCCTTCTCTGTTATGAATGAGGTCTTTTCCTCATCCTCTGGGTGCATTCTGATATGATGATATCCTTGCTTAGCGTCTAAGGACGATAAAAATCCATACCCAGCCGTCGAATCTACGAGTTTATCAATCATGGGCAATGGAAAAGAGTCTTTTGGGCAAGCTTTGTTCAAATCTGTGAAGTCTACGCACATCCGAAAAGTCCCATTCGCCTTCTTGATTAGCACCACGTTCGCTAGCCATTCCGGATATTGCACTTCCCTAATAAATTTCGCCTCTAGGAGCTTGTCTATTTCCCGATCGATGATCGCTTGCCGCTCCGAGCTGAAACATCTCTTTTTCTGCTTGACTGGTCTGCAGGTGGGATCTACATTCAATTAGTGCATTATCACTTCGGGTTTTACCCCTCCCATTTCTACCGAAGACCAGGCAAAACTGTGGATGTGCTCCTTCAGGAACTGGTGAGCGAATGACTTCTGCTCACTTTCTAACGAAGAATTGACCATCAGGAACTCTTCGGGCTCTCTTCCAACCATCACCCTTTCTAGCTTATCTACAGGCTCGGTTCTTTTCTCGGGAGCAATAATTTAGACTGCAGCTACCTTCTCAGTAGCGATTTCGCCCTTTTTTATCTTTTTATTTCTCTTCCTTTCTGCCCCTTCGTCCTGACTGCCATAGACGTGAAACACTTCACCATTGGGCTTTGGGATCGTCATTCTCAAGTGTCTGATATTTGTTGAAGCGTCTAGGTCATATAGCAGTGGCCTGCCCATCAAGACATTATATGCCAAATGTGTCCTGACGATAACAAATGTGGCCATGGTAGTTACATTTTCGAGGGCAGTGCCAACTATGAAGGGCAGTTTTGCCACTCCAATTGATGGGACCTTCGTTCCATCCAAAGTGCGAACTAGGTTTCCCACTTCTTCCAGATCTTCTTCCTTAAGACCCATCTTTAAATATGCTTCATTCGTCAGCAGGTTGATCGAACTTCCTTCGTCTACCAGGATTCTTTTGACTACATAATTGGCTATAATCGCTTGGATCACCAATGGATCAGCGTGAGGGGTGCGAAGAGTACTTCCATCTAGCCTCTCTAGTCGATTTCCCCTTCCTTCACAGTAAATGTATTTGGGACTTTCGCTCTGCCTATCTAAGGCCTTCGTACGATTTCTGCTTTCGTGAGCTTCGCCTGGCCCTCCGGTGATACAATGAATGGTCTCTGCCAAACTGTCATTTACTCTTCCCGGGTATCTTTCTTTATCTTCACTAGGGCCAGCTCTGCCTGATTCTTCTCTTTTTACGAATTTCCTCAAGTAACCCTATTTGATCAACCTTTCAATCTCCTCCATCAACTGTCTACAATCATTAGTGTTGTGACCATGAGTATCATGAAAGAGGCAGTATTTGTTCTAATCTCTTTTCTCTGGAGGAGCAACCATTGGTTTGGGGCGAGCCCATATATTTTGATCTTTGAAAGTTGCGAAGACTTAGGCTGGACTGGCATTGAGAGGGGTGAATTTACTGGGGTCGAAACTAGATCGTGATTGAGTATTTCTTCCCCTCCTTCGCCCGCCAGTCGGCCTCTCGTCTTTCTTTTCTTCTACCTTCTTCTCTCGCTTTGCCTTCGGCTCTTCTCTAGGAATGGTCTCCATTCCTCTCCGCTTTGCCATCTGGTTAAAGGCTAGAGCGTCATTTTGCCGTACATACTTTTGGGCCAGTGCCATTGCATCCTCCAGGGTATGGGGAGCATGACGGCAAAGGGCTTTGAGAAAATCCGTGTGAGAGGTTCCATTTTGCAGTGCTTCCACTGCTCGAGCTTGGTCCAAGTGTGTGACTTTCAACACTTCTCGATTGAATTGAGCCATGTAATCCTTTAAGGATTCATTTTCCCTTTGCACCACCGTTTCCAAATACTGAGTCTTTCGTTCCACCGGGATGCTAGAAGCAAATTAGTGCATAAAGGATCTGGCCAGCTCCATGAAAGAACGGATACTCCCCTCTTCTAAGCCATCAAACCATCTCGTTGCAGCTCCTTCCAATGATCCCCTGAACGCTCTGCATAGAGCCTCATCGTCCGCCGTCTGCAATTCTACTGCGTGCTTGTAGTCTATGACGTGGACCCTAGGATCGGTTTCTCCATTGTACTTTTTCAACACCGGCGGTTTAAACTTGCTGGGCATAACGTATTCCCTGATGGATTTGGTAAAAGGAGACTTCAGGGTGAGCTTTAGGGTGGTATCCATGGTTTTCCTGCCATAACCTTGATTCATCTCTTCTAAAAACTTATTCACAACATCTCTCACCTCCTCTTCCTTCTTTCTGCGGCCGTTGCCACTAACAGGTGACCTTCTGCTTCGGGCCCACGAGGGGTGACTAGCAACAGAATATTCCCCTCTATCCTGTTCTCTTCCTCTCGAGCTTTCTCTTTTCCCGTATTTTGGTTCTTTATACTTACACTTTCCTTTATTCCTTCCTTCGCCCCATTCCGTATTATTTGAATGAAAATTTTTTCCATGCAAGAACTTACGTTCATTATCTGGGAGCGAAGCTTGCGTACTCCCTTCTTCTTCGGTCGAACTCTCCTCTCCTCCACGATGCTCTTTCGTCCTTCCCTCCACATTTCCACCCAGGTGGACCAGTTGTTCTTCGTTAACTCCTGGGGCTCCTTAGGATTACTTCTCATAATCCAGAGTTCGAGCAACATTCCTTCTCGGGGTAGCTTCTGGAACAGCGACGAGGGTCTGTGCCGGGGGAGTCTATTGCTGGGAGCTCCTTACAAAAGCAGCTATAGTATTAATAAACCGCAATGCAGGAGCTAGGTCTGGATTTGGAAGGCTCAGAGGGGTTTGGCTAGATCCAACTATGTTTTGTTGAGAGATAAGGAGCTGGAGCGACGTGTTTAGGTCAATGGGAGTTGCTAAGGGAGGATTAGTAGGTGTTGGAAGGGAGTGTCTAGGATTTGAGGGAGTTAAAGATTCGGGATCATCGGGGTTCGTCATAATGGTGATCTTCCTTCACAGGCAAATGGAAGTGAAATGCAACATCGGGAGAAAGATCAGCTCGCGATTCCCACAGACGGCGCCAATTTGATCAGGCTTGATCAATATATAAAGGAATGGGCTGGATCTTCTCTTCTTGGGCCTGAGCCTAATACCTGCGAAGGAGAAGTAAAAGGATCAAGGAGGAGCCAGACCCTTAGCTTGGCTAGAACCCTCTGACGATCAATTCAGTCCTCTCTTCAGAGTATTTTGGTGATAGAAAGGGGGTGAGAGAGTGCAGAGTTCCAACTACCTGTGCTTAGACTTTCCTTTTCCTTTTGTATGATTTCTGGGTTAGGTACGTCTAACACCTTTCTTTTGAGAAAGGACGTCCTCTGTCATTTAACCATGCCGGTTGGTGAGAGTTGGTAGCAGGCGCATGTCCCCTGTCCCGTCCATAGGGATGTCTGGTAAAGGGGGTGTCAGGGCATGGTGCAGATTGTCTAAGGACTGGTCCTCCTGCTGGATGACTGGACATGTCATCAGAGGGCTTCGGCCCTTACTTGTTCAGCAAGTCATCCGGCGGACGAAGGAGGGGAGTGACATCTAGTCCGAAAGCCTTTGGACTTAGGTCGTTCGAGAGTCTGGCTAATGGGCCTTTTTTCCTTTTATCATAGCCTCTGGAGGCCTTGTAATGGGTCTGGGCTACAGGAGGGTCCAAACCTCTCTTGAGAGTCACTTTTATCCTTCATCATAATACTAGCTTGATATAATTTTCTAGTTGATAAAATTCATATTAGAATTATAAAAAGTGGAAAAGTTTTTTTTAATTAAGGCAAATTAAAAAAAATACATAATGACTATAATGTCAATGTTTTTATAATTAAAATCATGTCCTTTATACTATTTAAACAGTTATTAAGGTAATAATACCACTAATCATCACCATACCTAAACACATAATTTAAGCATGATCTAGAATTGTGCAAAACGAGGAAAAATTCTTGCTTAATAAAAAAAATCATGATCTTATAATTAATAATCTTGAATAGTCACAATTTGCAAGTTTAAGTTGTCTCAACAAATGTTTTTCTAAAGGATCTAGCGGGAAGTTCATGATTTTGAGTTGGATGTATCTATTATCGGAGAAAAATGTCATTAATTAAATAAGAGTTATTAAAAAGGAGAGAGACTATCTTACTTTATGACTCACAATATTATTTGTTCTATAATAATAATAATAATAATAATAATATTTTTGCCAAAGAAAATATGAATTTCATTAAAAGGGCAAATAGCTCAAGACTCAAGACAGTATAAATATGGATTACAAATGATAAAGAAGGGACCTATTGTTCAGAAAGAATCTGTCCATAAGAAGAGTTTCAACAATGGGCTTGAAGCCCAATAAGTTAGCCCATTGGCATACAAAAAGACAAAAATTTTTAATCAGCTCATGTTCCTCCCTCTCCAACCTAGAACCTTCTAACTGATTGAATATCACCTCTGTTGCCCAAGGGAAGGAGAGAAACTCCATGAAGAATAGGATTACAACTAGACCAACCCAACAAAAAATGTACTGCTGGAGCAACAAACTAGCCCACTTCAAACCTAAAAATCTACAAACTAACCTAGGTGACAACTCCCACAACTAGATCTGACCACCAAAGATTAGAATAATTCTGTACATGGTAATGGAGCTTAGAGGAGTTCTTCCCACAATTGTTTGTCATAACCTAGTAAATACAAGATTTGATGACAATGGAAAGAGGAGACTTGACCTAACTCCATAAGGCAAATGACCGTCCACCTAAAGAAATTAGAACTTATGTTTTTAAAATCAAACTGGACAATGAACCGGTCTCCTCATTAGTTCATGGTTCGATTGGTCCGGTCTAATTGTACGATTGTTTTTTTATTTTTTTAATTTTTTAATATAAAATGACGTTGTTTTGTCAGATCTAGTTTCTAGAATTTTGGACTAGACCAATGGCTGATTCTCGATTTAATCAGTCCAACTGATCATTCTGATCCGATTTTGATAATACTAATTAGAACCCATATGGTAAAAAAGAGAGTAAAAAAGAAAAAATTGATGTATGGGAGAAAAAAAAAAAGCTTTGGAATTCAAATCTAAATGGAAGGTACATTTTAGAATTGGAATTCAAGTAAAATATGATTTCAAAACCTTAGATATTTATTTTTCAAGTTTATTTTTTAACTAATTAAATAGATTTTATTAATTAGATTAATAATTCTACTTAAAAATATATATCATATCAATAAATATTGAAATAATTTTAGAACTATTCAAATATAAAAAAAAAATAGATTATTTGTGTAACAAAAGTAAAAAATGAAATATTTTTAGAATAGAATGAAGATTCTATTTCTAATTTTAAAGTATACAGACATATTTTTTAATTAGTGGTAAATTATATATATATATATATATATATATATATATATATATATATATATATATATATATATATATATATATATATATATGTTTAACGTCTAATATTTAAGTAGTCGATTTGAAGTAATTTGGTTTATTTATGCCATGGTCTCAATTAAAAATAAAAAAAAATTAAAATTCATATATTTTTTTTCTTTTTTGTTTGCACTGCCTTTGACTTTACTTGTGTGGGGGCAGCTGAGGTGGGACAACTGGACAAGTGTTGCCACTAGATTCTATACTATTCTTGTCTTCCTCTTATGGAGGTCAAAGTAGCGAATGTCGTAATAAAAAACAAGGCAATTCTGTTTATGAGCATCAAATATAAAGAGAGATTAAATTTAGGGTTTACTTGTTTTAAGGATGAGCGAATGTCGTAATAAAAAAGAAGGCAATTATGTTTATGAGCATCAAATATAAAGAGAGATTAAAGGATGAAGTTGATTATCCAAAATTATATTTAAATAGTAATTAACTCGACTTTAAGATTTAATTTCCACATAAAATAACTACTTTAAATTATTTAAAGAGTATTTTTTAGATCTTATAAACAACTTTACCTTTCCATCTTTAACTGATGTGGGGTTTCGTGCTGCTTAAAAACACATTAAACTGGCATTTCAATCTCGTAGCTCTCTTGATGCGGATCTTTACATTAGTAATCAAAGTTTAATTATTAAAATTAATTAATACTCTAACAATAATTATTAATGAGCTAATATAACAATGTGCATTTGACTCATTTAAAGAGATAACTTATTTTAATAATCAAATTGTGAAAATTAATTAAGGAGGGCATTTAAATTCTGGCAATCTTGTTGTCCTTAAAATTTTTCATTGTGCAATAAAAAATTGAGTCCAAATTTAAACTCAATTTGGCTGACACATGTGAAAAAATAAATTCATGAATAATTATACATTTAATTATATGCGGCATGGTTTCTCATTTTAGAAATCTTGTATATCAATATAGTTCATTTTAGAGATCACCCACATATCAACTCAGCCAATCTTAGAATTTTGTATGATAATATATAAAAGTTATTTTAAATGACACTAAAAATTTTGCATAATTTTCAAAATTTTATAGACATATTCATTTATAAATTCTATATAATTTTGAGTCCTTCCCTCAGCTAATGCTCCCAAAAAAAAAAAATAATCAATTTTTGTATTTAACTTAAATACATATAACCAATTTTGTATAACTTAATATATAAATTAAATATAAATACATATATAATTTGAAAAAAGATTGTATTAAGATTTTAAATGTTTTCTTTTTTTTGATGGTGAAGATTTTAAATGTTGTCAAAATATAAACTTACAAATAAATTCTATATATTTAAATTTATGAAATTAATTCCTATTTTTGCTCTAAATTATTGATAAATTAATTGATTGTAATTTAATGTGAAAGGTGACCAATGCATGAATAATAAGGAGATTTTGTTCTTGTTGAAAGGTTCTATTTTGAAAGTTGAACAAGAAATATGTGAATCAAATACATGCATTATGTTTCCACAAACAAAGAGAACAAATTCCATTATGGGGCAAATATCATATATGCCTAACAAGGAAAAATAAAGGAATATAATTTTGATCTTTATATATTCTTTAATTGGCTATAAATACATTTCAATATTTGTTTATGAATATCAGATATGAGCATGTATTGTAAAAGGAAGAGAGATCTAACATGAAGACAAGAGCCTTGTTTGATAGCCAAGGATGACTTGCCTGCTCCTATCAATTTGGGTTCTGCTTAATTTGCAATTTGCATTATATGTATATATAGCATACACAACCCTTATTTAGGTTTTCAGGCAGTCACCTTAGCTAATTTGACAAGCTCTTCCCTCTCATGTTAGACCTTCTTTCCTCTTTCCCAACAACCCTTTCACATATCATCACACATTATCTTGTACATGCATATATTTTTTGCATTATCGAAGAATTTTCAATGTGTAAGAGTCTATTTGCCATTAAGATTTTAAATGTTATCTAAATTGGAGATAAGGAAGAGTGCCTTGCATGAAGATAAGAATGTTGTTTAGTAGCCAAGGATGACTTGCCTGCTGTATCTAAGAGGGTTTATCTCACAGTATCCTCTTGTTAGGATTCAGGCAGCCACCTTGGCTAATTTGACAGTTTTCTGTCTTTCATGGTAGGCTTTTCTCTTCTTTTCTATTGGTTCCACATTATCCCACATCGAAAACATACTGAAACTAAGGATCGTCATAAGCTTATAAATAAGATTAACAAAATTCTTGACAACATACTTACCTGGACGGGATCAATGGGTGATCAATAAGGCCTATGGTCTAGATTAGCGACCTCCATTGCACATGAAGGAGGGGCGCTGCTCTAAGGTCTCCCCAAGTTGGGAGAGCCTACGTCATAATTTGTGGTAGTGGGGGCTTGCGTTCGCGCAGCCCTTTTTTCAACTTTTGATTAAATGGCTTTTCTTTTATGCCTAATGCGAAAGAATTGTTTCAAAATCTGTGAGAGTTAATTTGACAGAAGAAGTTGTACTTGTTTTCCCTTGACTCTTGTTTTTGGCAGGTACTTAGATTCTTAAAAGACTGAGTCTATGACTATAATATTTGGTGGATGAATTCTGCTGATGAAAGGAAAAAATTCCTAGGAAAATTGTCTACCATGACGATCGCTAATTGAGAGTTTGAAAATGGTAAAGAAGACAATATCGAGATTTTTTTTCCCTCATATAACAAAACAATATTGTTTTGAGGAAATTTCAAGTGAATTTTTTCGTTTTCTTCTTATAATACTAGCTTGATATAATTTTCTAATTGATAAATTCATATTAGAATTATAAAAGTGCAAAAGTTTTTTTTTTTTTTTTAAGGCAAAATAAAAAAAAATACATAATGACTATAATGTCAATGTTTTTATAATTAAAATCATGTCCTTTATAATATTTAAACAGTTATTAAGGTAATAATACCACTAGTCATCTCCATACCTAAACACATAATTTAAGCATGATCTAGAATTGTGCAAAACGAGGAAAAATTCTTGCTTAGATCAACTAAAAAAAATCTTGATCTTATAATTAATAATCTTGAATAGTCAAAATTTGCAAGTTTAAGTATAGTTCAATTTGTCTCATCAAATTTTTTTAAAGGATCTAGTGGGAAGTTCGTGATTTTGAGTTGGACGTATCTATTATTGGAGAAAAATGTCATTAATTAAATAAGAGCTATTAAAAAGGAGAAAGACTATCTTATTTTATAACTCACAATATTAGTTGTTCTATTATGATGTATAAATAATAATAATAATAATAATAATAATAATAATAATAATAACAATAATAATAATAATTTTGCCAAAGACAATATGAATTCATTAAAGGGGCAAATAGCTCAAGACTTAAGACAGTATAAATGTGGATTACAAATGATAAATAAGAGACCTATTGTTAGAATGTCCATAAGAAGAGTTTCAACAATGGGCTTAAAACCTAATAAGTTAGCCCATTGGCATACATAAAGACAAAAATTTTTAATCAGCTCATGTTCCTCCCTCTCCAACCTAGAACCTTCTAGCTGATTGAATATCACCTCTGTTGCCCAAGGGAAGGAGAGAAACTCCATGAAGAATAGGGTTACAACTAGACCAACCCAATAAAAAATGTATCGCTGGAGCAACAAACTAGCCCACTTCAAACCTAAAAATCTACAAACTAACTTAGGTAACAACTCCCACAACTCGATCTGCCCACTAAAGATTAGAATAACTTTGTCCATGGTAAATGGAGCTTAGAGTAGCTTCTTCCCACAACCGTTTGTCAAAATCTAGTAACTACAATATTTGATGACAATGGGAAGAAGAGACCTAAACTAACTCTATAAGGCAGATGACCATCCACCTAAAGAGATTAGAACCTACGTTTTAAAAATCAAACTGAACAGCAAATCGGTCTTCTCTTCAGTTCACGGTTAGACTAGTACAATCTAACTTCATGATCGTTTTTTATTTTTTTAATTTTTTAATGTAAAACGACGTCATTTTATCATATCTAGTTTCTAGAATTTTGGACTAGACCAATAGCCTGTTCTCAATTTAATCAGTTCGACCAGTCTGTTTGGTTTGATTTTGATAATACTAATTAGAACCCATATAGTAAAAAAGAGAAATTTGATGTATGGGAGGAAAAAAAAAAACTTTAGCTAGATTATTTGAAGATCTAAAAAAACAAAAAAGCTAAAACTACAAAAGCTAAAAATGAAAACAGAAAAGGGTATTCTATTTGGTAAATAAAGCTACTGGAATTCCTAGCCAAAATCCTAAAGGAGTCAAAAAAATTCAGAAAGAAGTGTGAGGAATTGGTTTTAGAGAGAGAATATAAAAATAACATATTATCTTATTATTATTAGGATAAATTACTACTTAGTCCCTAAATTTTAATTGAAATTACATTAAGGTCCCTATATTTTGAGAAAGTAATGATTGCATCCTTGTATTTTTATTCCATCAAACATTTAGCTTCTTTTGTCCAACCATTACACAAGAATAAATCAAGGGATGAAAATGAGGGTTTGCACAATGAGAGTTATGCTCAATTGTCACTATATATTGAACACCTAAAGAAATACAATCTAGACATATTTGTCAAGCTTTAGCCTAAGGATAAACATAATGAAGATGATCCATTTGTGTTCAGCAAGGTGTATGTTTGCTTTGAAGCAATAAAACAAGGGTTTTTTTTTTTTTTTTATTGGTTGTAGACCTTTCATTTGTTTAGATGGTTGCCATTTGAAAGGTTCTAATGGTGGATGTTTCTTATTTGTCATATCATTGGATGGAAATGGAGGGATCTTACCTCTTGCATTTGGGGATGTTGAGTCAAAATGCATAAAAAGCTGAATTTTCCTTTTAGATTGCTTACATTAGTGCACAGGGAGTGGAATGGATAAGAAGCCACTCACATTTATGTCAGACAAAAAGAAGGTAATATTGCTTATCAATTTTAATAAAACATTCAATTGTTGATAATGATTGTGTGATTATTAAGGTATTGTAATTGATTATCAATATCATTATATACAATCCATTTATACTATATTACATTTGCAAGGATTTCTAGATGTTGTTAGAAATATATTTTCAAATGATAGCCACATGTTCTGTGCAAGACATTTATTCATGAACTTCAAGAAGCAATTCCCAAGTTTGACCCTAAGGAATGATTTTTGGGTAGCTGCAAGAGCAACTCACAGCAAAGAGTTTTGGATAGCAATAAATAATATAAAGGATAAGAGTTGCTTATCAAGTGAATCAAAAAAGGCAAAACAGAAATACAAAGAGAAATTATGTAACAAGAAATAGTGGAGCAGCAGCTAATGGAGTGGTCAAAGGAACACTTAAAGTGTGAAAAATTTGTGGACAGTTTCACAAGGACATATTTAGAGTATTTTTGGCATATAGAATATAATAGGCATTTGGAGATTAACTTATATGGAAAAGGGTATAGATGTTGATGTTTTTGATATTTTTAATATTTTCATATTGCAAAAAACAGGTATATGGAGACTAACCTAGGGTTGTCTAAAGTATAGAATATGACATAAGAAGTGCAATCATAAACTTTTTATTTGTGGTATTATCATCAAGTGATAAGTCTTTGTAAACACTTAATCAATTGTAATAGATGGATTTAGACAAAATCATATTATTAGTTCATATGAATCATGATAGATGTGGCTTTGATTATATATTGATTCAGATTATTATGAATGTGATTATATCGATGACAAATTATACTTGATACAATGATGACAGGCTGTATAAATTTCATTAATGATAGGTTATACTAGAAAATGAGACAAGTCCATTTGATTTTTTTCTAAATAATTGATATTTTAGTCCCTGTATTTACAAATTTAACAATGCATTAGTCTCTTTATTTTGTCATTTTTCAACAATTTGTCCCCAATATTTATAAATTCATAACTATTTGGTCGTAGACATTTTATTCTATTAATATTACAGTAATCAAGCAAATAGGCGTGGTTGGCTAGCAAATAAAATCCGGTACAAAAATCTGTTTAATGAATGAAATATCAGTAATTACAGCAAAAAATACAATGTTTATACGACTTCCATTCTAAATATAATCAACTTCAAATCCATTCTAAACTTTATCACCACCTCTCAATTCCATAACTTTTTCATAATTATCATTAAGCAATACCAAAATGGCATTAACAAATATATAATAAAAGGTGATTAACTTTTTTTTCCATTATTTAAATAAAAGACATACAATTTAAAAGGAAGGTAACAAGGCAAGGACGTCATACCAAAAAACTGTTAGAAAATAATGCTGAAATATTTTATTTTCTTCTAGTTTAATTGTTATTGTTTCTTTTACTTAGACAATTGGTTGTTACTTGAGTTTCCTAGTCTAAAGCATCATAGGATGTGTTTCTAATTTGTAGGGAACAGTTGTTACGTGGCTGTTATTGCATCTAAATTTTGTGAATTTTGTTTCATTCATTGTGTATTTAAATCTGGTTCAATGATCAATAAAGGGTGTGTTTTTTGAAGCTTAGCTCAATACTTTCTCTACCTATAACCTGTTTATTAAAAGTCCTCTTTATTTTTATCCCTCTATTTTATCAGAGAGAAGTTTCTGAAATTTGTCTCAATCAATTTTTTTTAACATGGTATCAAAGCTCCAAATGATCCTAAAGGACCTGTGAGCAAAGTGAGTTCTACCAAAAAAAAAAAAAATGGAAACTGAAAACACTTTTTCAAATATAGCTCCTCCTCTTTTTGATGGCAATAATTATCAAACGTGGGTCATTAAAATGACAACTCATCTTGAAGCTTTAGACCTTTGGGAGGCAATTGAAGAAGATTATGAAATTACTCCATTACTTGCAAATCCTACAGTGGCTCAAATGAAGAATTATAAAGAAAGAAAAACTAGAAAGTCCAAAGCTAAAACTTGTCTATTTTCTGCCATGTCAAGTACAATATTTACAAAGGTTATAAATCTAGCATCTGCAAAGGACATCTGGGACTGCCTCAAAAAGGAATATCAAGGCGATGGAAAAACCAACAACATGAAGATACTCAACCTTCTTAGGGAGTTCGAGATGCAAACAATGAAAGAGACAGATAATATCAAAGATTATTGTGATAAATTGCTCGGCATAGTTAACAAGATAAGGTTGCTTGGTAAGGATCTCTGATGAAAGAATTGTGCAAAAAATTCTTATAACTTTGCCTGAAAAATATGAGTCTAAGATTTCTGCTTTAGAAGTATCTAATGATCTGTCAAGTATACCTCTGGCAGAATTAGTAAATGCCTTACAGGCACAGGAGCAAAGGAGGGCTTTGAAGAGTATGGAAGAAAAAGTTGAAGGAGCATTCATAGCTAGATTGAATGAGAAAGATTCATCTAAAGACCGAGGCATGAAGCAAAATAAATTTCCTCCATGCCCACATTGTAAGAAATCAACACACTTGGAAAGGTATTGTTGGTATAGACCTGATATTAAATACAGGTCATGTAAACAGATGGGCCATATGGAGAAGGTTTGTAAAAACAAACAACAACAAGCTTTACAAGCACAAGTTGAAAATCTTGAGTCAGAAGAAAATTTGTTTTGATTAATGTGTTTTTTAAAGGGACCTGTAAGTCTCAAAACTGCAAAAACTTTTTTTGAAGGGACCGGCAAGTCTCAAAACTGCAAAGCTCTTTTTTTTGAAGAGATCGACATTATCTCAAAACTGCAAGACCATTTTATTTGTGTTATAAATTTCAGCATTATGGGAGAGTGTTAGAAAATAATGCTGAAATATTTTATTTTCTTCTAGTTTAATTGTTATTGTTTCTTTTACTTAGTCAATAGGTTGTTACTTGAGTGTCATAGTCTAAAGTATCATGGGATGTGTTTCTAATTTGTAGGGAATAGTTGTTACGTGGTTGTTATTGCATCTAAATTTTGAGAATTTTGTTTCATTCATTGTGTATTTAAATCTGGTTCAATGATCAATAAAGGGTGTGTTTTTTGGAGCTTAGCTCAATACTTTCTCTACCTATAACCTATTTGTTAAAAGTCCTCTTTATTTTTATCCCTCTATTTTATCAGAGAGAAGTTTCTGAAATTTGTCTCAATCAATTTTTTTTTTAACAAAAACAATCTGCCATTTCATTTCTACCTACTTTACTGCCATTTCATTCCTACATACTTTACTATCCATTTCATCACTTACCATTACAAACATACCCAACGTTAAGCACCATTAACCTAACAAAAAAGTTCAACTATTCCCCACCCCTTAAACTAATATACATAATTTCACATCAAGACATTTTGCCCAACAACATTATGAGAAGGATGAAGAGAAATAAAATACTAATCATACAAAGCGCAATGAAGATCTTCATGTAGCCAAGCATAGCATTTATATCTTCTATTTTATCATTCAATTTTCTATTCTCATTCTTAATAATCAGAAATTCATCTTTCAAATCACTCAGCATGACACTTAAAGGAGTAGCTCATAAGTATAGTTGATTACCAATTGTAGGCATAGTTGAAGAGGACCTGAAGCTGCCAGCGAGCTTGCACCATCCCAAAAACAAGCCACAAACTCTAGTTTGGCAAAAATAATACAACTTGTTTTTGTTATCAACTGACTAAGAAATCTAATCTTAGCTTGCCTCCCACATCCACAAAACTTATTCATGTATCTCTCTTCCTATCTGCTATTTGTAAAACTAGAGTAAGACATGTTTTCGCCTACACAAGTAAAATCTATGTTAAATAAACCCTAAACTTTTAATATAATAGGGAAGGAGAAGAGAGATTGTTGACAGCTTGGCAAAAATAACAGTGGCATAAAGAAATACTTATACTCATCTTAATTGCTGTAATAGTTTCATCAAACTTAACTCAATTAATGTTTCTTTTAGGTGGTGGCACAGGATTTGCAAGGAAAATTGAGACGAGTAGTAGTAGAAAAAAAAGAGGAGAAAAAAGAGAGAGAAATATGGGAGGGAAGTAGTTGTTGAAGGTTATATATAATCATTAAAGGGTATTTCAAGTGATAAAAATATTATTATATAATAAAATATTATATTCAGGTTGATTAATAGAAAAAATTCAAAAATTTGGACAGAAGAAGCTAAATGTGTGACAGAATAAAAATACAAGAATACAATCATTAGTTTCTTAAAATACAATCATTAGTTTCTTAAAATGAAATTGAATTAACAATACTACAAAGACACCCAGCTCCTTTATGATTTATAGATTATACACAATTATTAATTTATTATGATCTCCTCAATAATTCTTGTTGCGGAGGGGACAGAAATCCGGCTTAAAAGAGTTACTGCATGGCTTCAAGACTGTGAGCCTATCAAAGTGTGGATTTATGACGAAGCAGATAGTTCAATTGAATGGTTCCGTCACTTTATGCCTATTAAACCCATGGCACGTTTTGTCCCTGAACATATATAATTCTAATATTTTGCTAGCCGAATTGAAGTAATTTGGCTTGGTTAATTATACCCATGTGTCTCTATTAAAAAATAAAAAATAAAAATTCCTTTTTTTTTTTTTTTTTTTCGGTTTTTGTTTGCACTCCGTTTGAATTTACTCCTTGTGTGGTGGCAGCAGAAGTGGGGCTAGTGTTGCCACTAAATTCTCCACTAGATTTTATTCTTCTCTTCCTCTTATGGAGAGATCAAAGTAGAGAATGTCATAACAAAAAAGAGGAAGAAAGAGTTACAGAGAATAATGACTAAGGTGAAGACAATTATGTTTACGAGCTCCTAGGGTTTTTTAATATTAAGGAGGAAAATATCCAATAAAAATATATTATGTTATATATTAGGGAGTAATATTTTTCTTTAAACATCTCTCACCAAATTAGTGATAACTATTTATGATTTAAAAAATTCGAATTTAAAATTTTTCACTTTTCACACCCTTAAAGGAGATGAAAATACCAAACAAATCACATCTTAATAGTTATAAAGTAGACTTAGAATTTGTTAATTTTAACCACATGGCATGTGTTTGCCATGTGTTTATATTTTATTAGTCCACATGTAGTATTCTTTCTTTTATTTATATATAAAACAAGTCTTCAAAATAATTAATATTACTTAATAAAATTTGTAACTTAAATCATTATGACAATTTAATATATTATAAATATAATTATGATATGTAACCTTAATAAAATTGAAAATTTTTAATTTGATCATAATTTAAAAAAATGTGTAACATAAATTATCAATTTAAAACATATATATATATATATATATATATATATATATATATATATATATATATATATATATATATATATATATATATATGTATGTATATATATATACACATACATACATACATACATATATATATATATATATATATATATATATATATATATATATATATATATATATATACACATATGTATATACATGTATATATATGTATATATATATACATGTATATATATATATATATATATATATATATATATATATATATATATATATATATATATATATATATATATGTATGTATGTATGTATGTATATATATATATATATATATATATATATATATATATATATATATATATATATATATACATGTATATATATATATATATATATATATATATATATATATATACATACATACATACATACATACATACATACATACATATATATATATATATATATATATATATATATATACATGTATATATATATATATATATATATATATATATATATATATATATATATATATATATATATATATATGATTTTATAACCTGTATATGTGTGTGTTTTTATGTATAAAAAAAAAGACATAACAAATGAATAGATATAATTTTTATATTTTTCAAATAAAATGTGCAACTTAATAATAGAGAGATTAGTTTTTCTTTTGTTAATTTTTTAAATATTTTATCATAAATTTTTGTCTAATTATTTTTATTGATTTTTCTTTAACACACACACACACACACACACACATATATATATATAATGATTTTATACTTTTATGAGTGTTAAAATATTAATAGTAAAATGTGTACTTATATTAAAAGAAAATTAAAATATTATTACAAAATGCATCACTAAAATCATAATTTTCAATTAAATATTTTGATGTTTAGTTATATTTATTTATTTTTATATTTATGTAAATTTTCTTTTCAATATTTTTATTTTTTTAAGTATATTAATAAAATTGATAAAAAAAACTATATTATATAGTATAATATTATAACAAATTAATAATTAAATATAAATATAAATAAATCGTACAATGCACTAGCATAAAGCTAGTATATTCTATATAATTAATTTTGAGAAATTAATTCCTATTTTCCAAACATTCTGGCTCTAATTATTGTAATTTATTGTGAAAGGCGACCAATGCATGAATAATAAGGAGATTTTGTTCGTGTTCAAAGATTCTATTTTTAAAGTTGAACAAGAAATATATGAAGCAAATACATGCATTATGTTTCCACAAACAGAGAGAACAAATTCCATTATGGGGCAAATATCATATATGCAGAAAAAGGAAAAATAAAGGAATATAATTTTGATCTTTATATATTCTTTTATTAGCTATAAATACATTTCAATATTTGTTTATGAATATCAGATATGAGCATGTATTGTAAAAGGAAGAGAGATCTAACATGAAGACAAGAGCCTTGGTTGATAGCCAAGGATGACTTGCCTGCTCCTATCAATTTGGGTTATGCTTTGCAGTTTGCATTATATGTGTATATTTAGCATACATAACCCTTGTTTAGGTTTTCAGGCCCTTGTTTAGGTTTTCAGGCAGTCACGTAGGCTAATTTGACAAGCTCTTCTCTCTCATGCTAGACCTTCTTTTCTCTTTCCCAACAACACTTTCACATATCATCACACATTATCTTGTATATATATATAAATTTTTTAGCATTGTCGAAGCATTTTTCAACTAGTAAAAGTCTATTTGCCGTTGAGATTTAAACAAATTTTAATATATTCTAATGAATATTTTCAAATATCTTCAATATAATCTTTTTTTACAACAATACCAAACAAATTTTAGTAGATATGAAAATTTAAAATTTAAAATTTATTATGTTATCAATTAAACATTCGATCATTGGATTGTTAATCAAACGATTTTATCTTATTTACCTTATGCATTGGTTATAGATATTTCATGATTTTACAAACATACAAATTGGAGATAAGGAAGAGTGCCTTGCATGAAGATAAGAATGTTATTTATCAGCCAAGGATGACCTGCCTGCCCTATCTAAGAGGGTTTATGTATAAGCCAAAGCTTTTTTATCCTCTTGTTAGGTTTCAGGCAGTCACCTTGGCTAATTTGACAATTTTCTCTCTTTCATGGTAGGCTTTTCTCTTCTTTTATGTTGGTTCCACATTATCCCACATCGGAAACAAACTGAAACTGAGGCAGGTCATAATCCTATAAGTACGATTAACGGAAACCTTTATAACATACTTACCTGGACGGGATCAATAGGCGATCAAGAAGGCTTATGGTCTAGAATAGCGACCTCCATTGCACATGAAGGAGGGGCGCTGCTCTAAGGTCTCCTCAAGTTGGGAGAGCCTGCGTCATAATTTGTGGTAGGGGTGCCTGCGTTCGCGCGGCACCTGTGTAATTTAGTTTTTAAATTTTGAAGTCCTCTTGGAAGTGGGCTTTATAATCAAGAATTAATAGAAGATAGTAAGTTTAGGCTTTATGATCAAGAATTAATACAAGATAATAAGTGTTGAACGAGAATTTACGGTCGGGGTTATTCCCATTCATTTAAAATTTTCACACTAGATCTCAAATTCTTTGCACACTATCTTTTTTAGACTATTAATTTTTTCTTTAAATGTCAAGTTTAATCCCTTTTCTTAAAAGTAAATTTTATCTTTTTTTTTTTTTACTTTCAATTATTTTATGATATAGTTTTTATGAAAATAACACTTTAGTTTTTATGATATGTGGTTGTAATCCCAAAATTTATAAATTTATTTTATAATCTTATAAAACTTAAAAGAATATGTTGGATGTTGAATAAAATACACCAAAAATCACTAATCTCTCAATGGTTTTCCGCGTTGCTCACTAATAGTACACACATTTTATTTTTCTTTTAGGACTAAATTAAGATAACAAAGACTATGGGGGGTAGTTGTGATGCTTTTGTTGTAGAGGGGTTCAGTAATTAGAAGAAAAAAGAAAAATTACAAACACATGTTGGAGATCCTAATAGTACACACAATCGAGCTCGGAATAATTGACAAGTGTTGATGAATCAACAACAACAACACCTTCAAACAATTGTGAATAAGCAAACAAAACAAGCTTGGAGTAACTATCGAGTTTGTTTAAATGCCTCTATTGACTGTATTCGATTTCTTTTGAGACAAGGTTTAGCTTTTCAAGATCATGATGAATCTATTAATTCAGTTAATTGAGGAAACTTTATAGAAATTTTAAAATTTCTCAATGATCACAATGAAGATATTAGAAGAGAGTTACTTTAGATAATTGTCCTAAAAATCTTAAATTGACATCTTGAGATATTCAAAAAGATATTGTGAGAGCTTGTACAATTGAAACCACCAACATCATCATTCAAGATCTTGGTAATGCTTTATTTTCTATCTTAGTAGATGAAGCTCGTGATGCATCACTTAAGAACAGAAGTCAGTTGTTATTTGTTATGTGAACAAGTTTGGTCAAGTGATCGAGCAATTTTTAGGCATTGTGCATTTCATAGACACCAGTGATTTATCATTGAAATCAATAATTAATGCATTATCTCTAAAGCACAATTTAAGCACATCAAGACTTCGGGGTCAAGACTATGATGGAGCAAGCAATATGCAAGGTGAGTTTAACGGTCTCAAATATTTAATCCTAAAAGAGAATGAATATGCTTTTTATGTTCATGGCTTTGCACATCAACCACTTGTATTAGTTGCGAAAAATCATGTTTCTATTGCTTGGCTGTTTACTTTAGTTTCAAGTGTTGTGAATAATGATGGAGGCTTTTGTAAACATCATGATATGTTGATGAGGCTTTTGTAAGCGTCATGATATGCTTTTAGAGTTTCATGCCATTAAAGTGTTAAAAGCACTTGCAAGTAGCAAACTTGGAAGTGGACAAGGAAAAAATCAAGAGTCTACTCTTAAAAGAGCTAAAGATACAAGATGGTGTTCATATTATTATGTTATTGATGTTCTTGAATATTTTCTTAATTAAAATATTTTCTTCTGTTATTGATGTTCTTGAATTTGTCATTGAAAAGGGAAAATCAAAACAAAGAGTTGAAGCTTGCACTTTGTTAGATTCACTACAATCTTTTGAATTTACATTTGCTTGCATTTGATGAAAAGAGTATTAGGAATCACCAATGAATTGTCACAAGCATTACAAAGAAAGGGTCAAGATATTGTGAACTCAATGACCATAGTTAAAATAACTAAGCAACGTTTACAACACATGTGAGATGATGGCTAGGATTCTTTGTTTGATAAGGTCTTCTTGTTTTGTAATGAGCATAATATAGAGGTGCTTAACATGAATGATATACATGTTATTCGAGGATGATCCAAACAAAATATTAAGAGAGTGACAAACATGCACCATTATAAAGTTGAATTATTTTGTACAGTTATAGATTTACAATTTTAAGAGCTTAATAATTGGTTTAATGAAGTAAATACATAATTATTTCTAGTGCTTCATGTTTGACTCTAGTTGACTCCTTCTCAGCTTATGATAAGGAAAAATTACTTCACCTTGCTCAATTTTATCATGTAGAGTTCTCACCAATCCCACTCCTTACTCTTGATAATCAGTTAAAGAACTATATTATTGATATGAAATCCAGTTGTGAGTTCCTAAATATTCAATGAATTGGCCATCTTGATGAAAATTAAAAAAAAAAAAAAAAAGATGATGACAAAAAAGGATTTTTTATATCTATTGGTTTGTCGACTCATAATTTTGGTGCTTATTCTACCAATTGCCACTACTACATTTAAGAAAGCATTTTTTGCTATGAAGATTGTGAATAATCTATTGCGTCATAATAAAATGGTATATTAATGGATGTCTTATTGTTTAATCATATATATTGAGAAAGATATATTTAATTTCATTGAGAATGCAGCTATTACTTATTGTATCAATCTATGAAAAGTCGCAGAAAACTATTGTAATTTTTTTATAAGCAAAAGAATATTAGTTATGAAAAATTGTTTAAGTTTATAATTTACTTAAATTATATGTGTTATGTAAAAAAAATTAATAGGAAATTTCATGTTATTTTGCTCCCCTTAATTATTAATTCTAGCTTCGCCCCTGCGAGCCGGTAAGGATAATCACCTGCATCGAGTCATCAAGATCTCATGAGCCAAACAAGTCATCGTGGACTTGCTCAATGAATTGAGGGATTTAGGACGGTTGATGGTGATTATTGCGATGCCGTTTGGACTGTGGGATTTATTTGGGTGATTTAACTGTGATTTAATTGTCTTTTTCTTTTTTTAATCAATTTAATTTTCTTTTTCATTAAAAATTAAAAAGAAATAAAAAATAATTTCTTCAGTCAAGGGGTTTAGATGACATGGCATAGGTAACATATCAATTTTTCAATGGCGTGGCATCTACATGGTCTATCTTATCAGATATCTTGGTGATATGGTATGTCTACATCATCTTTCCGTCAAGTTTTTCATCTAAAAGTGGCTAGTAATCTACCAATGAAAAAAAGATTAAAAGTTAGTGACACTTCTATAAGAAATTAAAGTTTAATAAGCAAATAGAAAATCAATGAAAATTTAATAATTTTTTTGTGCATTTTACCAACTGGATGTTCAAGTAATAAAAGTATATATATACATATACAAGGAAATACTGAACCACCGACCAAAATTAGGTCTGTCGTTAATTTTTGACTGAATACGAGCATAAAAAAATTAATAGCATTACTAATCGGTTATCGACCAATTTCGAGCTGAATTTTTCAACCGAAAATAATTGGTTGCTGAAGGTGGCAGGAATGGTTAGCGCATTAAATTACCAACTTATTTATCACCATTACTGATCGAATGTAAGCTAAAAGTTTGGCATGGATCTTTGGAGGATATCAAAAGTCAACGACCAATTTACTAACCGAATAGGGCTCACAAAAAAGAAGTCAGTAGATAATCAATCGGTAGCTTGTATTACTTACCAATTGATAGTAGACTAGAGGACAACGGGAAACTCAGAATGTATTAAAATTCACCGACCAAATGACACGTGACAAAACTATTATGTCGGTAAATCAATTGGTAAATGAGTAGAGAATATATAAAAAGTTTAATGATATGTTGATGGATTACCAATCGATTTTCGATTGTCACGTGACATTTGATTGCTAAATTGGTCGGCAAATTAGAAATTAATATATATTCGTCCCTAATCAGTTGGTAATGTCGGTCGGTAAACCAATAAATATAAAGCCTAGCAATTCGAGCTTTCTTCTTCCCCTCTTCTTCTTCTTCTCTTCCTTCTTTCCTTCCTCTCTTCTCCTACTATTGGAATCGATGTCGTCGGCCACCCCATTCTGTCGCCACAACTCTCTTCTCTTCTTAGGTAGATACACATTATTTTAGTTATCTATTTATATTATTTCTCTCTCTCTATATATATATATATATATGTGTGTGTGTGTGTGTGTGTGTGTGTGTGTGTATTTTGTTGATTTTGTGAAAATATATATTTGTTGTTCATTGAAAACTATTTTTATATTAATTTTGTATAACAAAAATTATAGTTAAATTTTAATATTATTTTAATTTAATTATTTTTGTATAATGTGGTATGATAGAATTTTGTATTAATTTATTTTTGTGTTATGAAAATTATGTGGTATTAAATTAATGTTTGTTAGTTTAATGGAAATTATTTTTGAGTTATATTAAGTTAATGTAATTTTTTATTTAATTTCTGTAATTTTTTTTATTAAATTCTTTGAAGATAAAATTTATGTATTTTATTGAATTTGTGCATTATTTTTTAAATTGATGTGTAATTAAATTTTTGTATTTTTTAATAAATTTAGATAAGCTTTTATTAAATTATCGTATTTTAATGTGATTTATGTGGATTGGTAATTTCGTATCATGCATTTAGTTTATTTTGATATTTTTAGTTTATAATTTGTTAATTTGTTATTTTAATTACTTGCAATTGTAATTTCAGTTTATTTTAAAATTTGACCAAGTGTGATAGCTTGCTTTCTGTACTACAATAGGTAGATATGTAAATTTTTTTCGTAATTTGTGAATTATGTAAAATTACATGTATTATATTTATATTTAGAATTTGAATAAATGTGTATTTAAATTTGTATGATCTTTTATAATTTGGTATGTAATTTATAATTAATTGACATGTAAAGTATAATTTTATGGCACGTATAATTAAATTATAATTTATTAGCATGTATGTTTAATTATGATGTAAATTATAATTTATTGGTATGTATAATTATTTTATAGCTTAAGAAAATAAAAGTTAGTTTGTATTGATTATTTATGGATTAAAATAAAATAAAAAGTAAATTAACTTAAGGTGTAATTAAAATGAAAATTAATAATTGAATAAAAATAAAAAAGTTCAATCCAATATATAAATATTTACTAAAATTAAGAAAAATATAATTACATTTTAAATATAAAATAAAGCAAAATATTATATGCCACCGACAAAGAATATTTTAATGTAAATATTATACCGAGAAGAAAATGAAATTAGGAAAAAAATTATGTGATTAATTATAAATATTAAAAGAAAAAGAAAAATAAAGATGCCATCAAATAAGATATTAAAAATTCAAGATATTCAATAAATATTAAAAATATTAGAGTTTATTTCTAATTAGAATTAAAATTATGATTAAATACAAAATATTCAAAGAAGAAGAAAAAATAAATATGCCTTAAAAATAAGAAATTTTAAATCCAAATGTTTCATAATTTACCCAAAATATTCTTCTTTATTTTTTATTATGATTCAATAAAAATGTACAAAGATAAATTAAAATATAAATATGTCTTAAAATATGAAATTTTAAATGCAAGCATTTCATAATTCACCCAAAATATTAAACTTTATTTTTAACTATGATTAAATAAAAATATATAAAGATTAATAAAAAATAAATGCGCCTTTTAAAATAAGAAATTTGAAATGCAAACACTTCATATTTTATCCAAAATGATTGAATAAAAATATACAAAAATGAATAAAAACTAAATATGCATTTTAATTTATTTATACGCTTCTGTTGTCATTTTGTTATATTGTGACTTATATTTAATTGATGAATTTATATTTTTTGTATTTGCACATTAATTTATTATTAATTATATTTTTAGACTTGATTGCCCAAAAAAACAATTAATTAAAAATCATTAATAAAATTTAAACATACCTGTAATTACCCATTTGGTGCTCTTCTCATTGGTTGATGAAAGGATAATAAATTATCCAAAGTGGTAAGTTTAGGGATTTTATTGCATATAGCTTGCTGTAAAATTTGATTTCATATTCTTACTTTAAATTTCGATATCATGTTTTATAATGTTCTCTTAGTGCATATTGAAAAATGTCCTATTTCATAACATTTTTCAATTTATATACTAGAAGAATTGTAGAAAGATATCACTGAAATTTTTATAGCAGTATGACTTTTGTATGTATCAGTAATAGTTATGTAGCAATGAGGGTAAAGATTTCAATGCTGGTTCATCTTCTACTCTATCCCCACCATCGCCTCCAACAACTGAACAAATGTAGGAGGAGATAAACAGACAAGTTCATAAGGTGATCAGAGATATATAGCTACAGATGCAGCAACAAATAGAGCAATCATTGGAGCAGCAGATACAGCATCAGCATCAGCAAATGCAGCAAATAAGAGACCTCTTACTAGCCTTAGCATAGCAATCTGGATTTTCTATTCCACCTCATATGCAAATTGTTGTTACTCCTCCACCTTCTCCTCATCCACCTCATCTGCAGATAGATGTTGCTCCTCCACCTCATCCTGTTTATACTTTCGGTGGTGGTGGTGATGATGATGACGACTACATCGTGAATCCAAAAGCAGACAACGCTGGAAATTTAGATTAAAATTTATGATTTTCTTTTTTTTATCTGGATACATATGAATGCTACTTTATCATTTTTTTTTTCATTATATAAATATATGATTTTAATTTATATTGAATTATATTTTTTATTATAATTTATTAGATAAAATTTGTATTTTATTTATAATTTAGTACATTAATATTTATATTTTTAAAATATAAAAAAAATCATCATTTACTAATCGACTATGAATAATATTTTAATTTTTTAATCAATTTACCGATCAACAGTATTTATTTAAAATTATATTTGACAAAATTATATATTGATTACCGATGGAGTTTAGTTTTAATATATTCTTAAAATAAGATTTGCCAACTAAATTTTCTATTTAGGACGGTAAGTAAATTTACCGATACATAAAAAATTCGATTGGTGATATTTTACCGACAAGAGTTATACTAAATTTTTGTTTCGGTTGGTAATTCAGTTTACCAACCATTTATTCACATTTGTTGACCGATATTTCGATCGGTTAATTAGTAATTTATTTTATATATATATATATATATTACTTGTTTCATCAGTAGCTCAAAAAAATACTCTTTCAAATGATTTATGAAATATTGTTATGCTATTTATATTTCTTACTTAGAAACAAACTTACATTCTTAAACATTTTAAATATTTTTATGCGTGTTTAAATTTTATATATATTATTTTTATAATAAATGTTATACTTTAATTATATTATAAAACAATCAATTTTAAGGGTAAAATATTATTTAATATGAGTTTTATCTAAAATAATAACTTCATTTCTATAATTTAAAAAAGCCACTATTTAGTCATTGTGATTTTATTCTATTAAATAAAATGATCATTTCATCTATTTTTATCATTAAATATATATATAAAAAGACTAAAACACCCCTTGCTCCATTCAACTTTTCCCCTAATGCCACGAATATCTAATTCTCTCTCTCTTTTCTTGTTTTTGTTAATTTTATTAATTAATTTCTTAAATATAAATTAACAATATTGCATTCCTAACAAAATTTAATTTCTTAAATATATTATTTATATTTATAGATTATATTTACTTTAAAATCCACTTGGAGCAATATCAACAAAGAATTATGTATGAAATTAACACAAATTAAAGCATTAGCCATTAACTTGTCTTTTTCTTTTTATTAGTTTAGGCTAAGACAAAGCCCAATCACAAGATTCACAAGAATAAACAACTTTGCACAAAAAATAACAGCCCACCCAAACTTCCCAATCTAACACTACAAAAAACTATACTTTTTGCGGCGAAATTATAGCAGCGGTTAATATCAAGGTATTTTATTGAGGCGGTTCTTAATTTCACAGGTAACTAGAGCCGATTAATTGAGGCGATTCTGAGAAGGCCTCTAAATACAAGCAAAAAAGGCGGGTAGATTAATTAAATATTAATTATAATTAATATGATGAGATTGCCATGGAACAGATTAGGAGGAATGAACGAGCTCCTCCACATTTGATGGTCTCAATTTTGCCTATTTTCATATGGGTTCGTTCCATTTGCTTGATTTTACTTTTTTATCATATGGGTTCGTTCCATGTGATGAGATTGCTAGCTTTGAGCTGTTCCTTGGTTCATTCGCTATTGATTCGCCGGTCAAGTGGCTTGTTATTTCTAGGATCATGGCTGGTCTGATATGGTTCATGTGGGAATAATCACAAATTGATTATTTTAATAAATCCCATTGTTGAGGGTAAAAGAGTGAAAAAGTGAAAGAAAGAAAAATTAGAGATGAGGGGTATTTTTGGTAAAAAAAAAATTATATTTTATATTAAAATATTATTTTTTTTTATTTTTTAACAGAATTTTGGAAAAACTTAGACAGAACAATCAATTATTTTAACGGAAGGAGATCTCATGGATTAAAAAGTGACTTTTCAAATTATAGGAATAAATTTATTATTTAAGTCAAATATTAAAAATTAAATAATACTTTACCCGTAATTTAATTATATAGAAATATACTATTTTTATTTTTTAAAATATTTTATTACTTTTCAAGTCAAATATATTATTTTTACAGTAAATATTTTTTCTAATCTCAAAAAAATAGTTAACATTTTTTCTTTTGTAATTTTATAAATAAAAAAAATTCTTAATCAAAAGAAATAAAAGATATATATTAAAATTTATATAGAAATTTACTATAATTTATGGAAAAAATAAATTTTTGTTTAAATCTAAATCATTATTTTTATTTTAAAAATTATTATAAAAGAATTTATTTCATTTTGACTATGACTTCCATTATTTTAAAAAATTTACCACTTGAAATAGGCAAACTTCTAAAGTGGAAGTGAAACATTTTATATAGTTATTATGTTCGGAAAAAGATAATTAAAATTTATTTATAATTAAAATTTATTTATAATACACATGACTTAAATTGATGTTTTAAGGAAAAACTAATGTCAACCGACTTACAATTGAGCATTAAATACTCTAAAATAAATAATAAAAGTGTGACAATATAATTTCCACCTTTAATTTTAAATCAAATGGTTGAATTTTATTAAAATTTTGAATTTAAAATTTAGAAAATAAGTAGTTATTTATTGGATAATAAATCTCAACAATTAATTTTAAATTTAATGATCAATATTATATAAACATGATATATTATATTTAAGTTGAATATGAGAGGATCTCAATCTCGAAAGTGTGAGAAGAATTTGGAAGAGTGAGAATAACTCCATCTAAGAATTTTAAAACAAGAGTGAAGATCACTAATTAAAAGTTTTGAGAATGGGAAAGAAGAAGATATTGAGATTTTGGCTTTCCTCATATTAAAACAATGCTTTTTTTAGGAATTCTTTAGTGAATTTTTTCTTCTATTTTTTTAATTATCAACAAATTAATTCAAGTAAATTTTGATCTAATATTGTAAATAAATTGATAATTTTAGAAATTGTCAAATTTTAAAATATGTGTTAGATATAAAAAAAAATTATAATAACGACTATATGTCAATGTTTTTACAATTAAAATTATGTGTCCTTTATATTGTTAAAAAAATTATTAACGTAATAATGCCACTAATCATCTCCATGCCTAAAACAAATATCACATGTATAAAATTTAAATATGAGCTTGAACTTGTTTAGATCATGACTAAAATCTTGTACTAATTTCGTATATGTGCAAGTTTAAGTTTAGTCCAGTTTGTATTTTTATGGATCTTGTTAGAAGTTTGTAATTTTGAGTTTGACCCATCTATCATTATGGAAAGAATTTTTATCAATTTGATGAAAATTATTAAAAGAGTGAAAGATCATCTTATTTTACAGTCCTCAATAATATTATCTTACGACCTATAAATAATAATAATAATAATCCATACAACTAGAGTGAAATTTTTTAGAGTTGTTGTAGCAAAGGATATAAAATTCTGTCTTTTACCCTATGTTTGGAATAAGAAAAACTATGGGCGGAAAAAAAAATAAAAGCGAAAAATAATTTTTATTGTTTGGAAATTGAGAAAAAATAAAGAGAGGAAAAAAAATGTAATATCTTCATTTCTTTATTTTTCTCTCCAAAATGGAGAGAAAATGGAGAGAGAAAAATAAAAAATAATAATTAAATGTAATTTAAATTCAAATTTAAACTTTAAAAATGAAATATTAAAATAATAATTTTTTATTTGTAAATTTCATTTTCTTCATATATTTTAGTGAGTAGAAAATAATTTTATTTTTTTTGCTATCCAAACAAAGGAGAAGAAAATAAATGAGTGAAAATAAAAATTATTTTCCTTTTTTATTTTCTTTCTTCCCTGAGAAATTTTCCAAATATTTAGAGTTGTCGCATGGCTTCAAGCAAAAATAAATAAGCTTAGAGTATTTTCAATAATACTCTTTATTTTAAAGAATATATTTTATTTAATAAAGCACGTCTTAGATAGAAAAAAGCATAGAACATAAAACTTTATTTAAATTTTATTTTATTTTATTCCATAAATTTTAATAATTTTAATTTTTAATTTTTTAAGTTTATTTAATAAAAAAATAATACTAAAATCATATTTAATAAAGTACATAAAAATTTATACTGTATTAATTAAAGTTAAAATAAAAAGTGATATTTGATTCTTTATACATAGAAAATCAAACTAACTCTTTTTTATTTTTAAAAAATAAACAATACATTAAAATTTTATTTTTTTGAGACGACTCTTTGTAATAAAATTTTTTTTTTTAACATATATGAAAAATCTACTGGTGATGCTCTTAGATTTCTTTTTTTTTTTTTTTTTTTGCCAAAAGTTTTTGTTAATCAGGAAAAAATAATGAGCCAATAGTCTATTTTATAGAAAATTTTCTAATTTTACAATTTATGACTATATTTAACCTAAGGATAAACAATCATAAAGATATTTAATCCCTTAAAATATCTTATAAATCAAAGGTCGCAAAATAAATTTTAGAGATAATGATTCGGTATAAAGATGAAGTACATTTACCTTTCAACTTATTTGAAAAGAAAATTTAATTTAAATATATATATATAAAAAGCTATTTTTTTTTTCGATGGATATAAATTGTAAAAGCTAACTTGAAAATATCCTCAATAGATCCATTAATTGAAAAAAAAAAAAAAAGAGTTATCATAGGGCAATAAATCCATTAATTTATTTTTATAAATAAAAACTTTGTGTTGCGAGTTGTGATAAACATGTCTCAATTTCTTATCAGTAAATTCTGATAATATCTACTTCAATCATTCATCTTTTGACATGACATGCGAATCCTGCCACTATATTAGAAATTATTAATTATATGTGTCAGCATTAGTGTACCAAATCATATATGTCAGCATTAGTGTACCAAATCATATATATATATATATATATATAAAAGAAGAAACGAGAACATTTATATAAGAATCCCTTCTTAAAATTTTTTTAATTATATATTTATAATAAAAAATAAATTTATTTATTAATTAAATATTATAATTATTTAATTATATTAAATTTAGATAATTAATAATAAATTCAATTAGAATAAGAAAAAAATAAAATAATTATTATTTAATATATAATTAATTATATTATAAATTTATAATTAAATAAAAAATAATTCAATTAGAATAATTTATATTTTTTAATATTTTTTTAAATATTAAGAAGTTAAAAAAAAAATTAATTTTCATTGTTTGAATATTAACAAATTAGAAAAATTTTAATTTGACTTTCATTATATAAATTATTACTTTATGCCATTATAAATTTTAAAATTAATTATTTTAACCATTAATAATAATTTGTATGTTCTTAAGAAAAAATAATAATAGTTTGTATAAATGAATTCAATTATAATAATATTTTTTTTGTTATTTTGAATATTAAGAAGTTAGAGAAATTTTAATTTAACTTTAATTGTTCGAATATTAATAAATTAGAGTAATTCTAATTTGATTTTGAAAAAATTTTATTATAGATTAGAGAAATTACTTTTGGTTCTATTAGAAAATACAACAGAAAAAAAAAATGTATTAATTGAGACTTTATTTAATAACAATAAGAAAAATCCTATTATTTTGATATCCAATGTTAAAATTTTTATTTATAATGATATGTTTTTCTAAAAAAAAAAACTAATTTATTTGTGATTTTATAAACACTTAAATTTATTTAAAATTTTCATTATGAAAGATATTTAAAATGTATGAAAATTAAAAGTAAATTGAAAATCATTTATAATATAATGAATATTTTTAATTTTTAATTATATATATATATATATATATATATATATATATATATATATATATATATATATATATATATATATATATATATATATATAACTTTTTCAAGTTTTCATTAGAAAGTCATAATTGATTTTGAATAAAATTGAAAAATCAACTTTAACCTATAAAAACTAAAATATATGTATAGTGAATTACGATTTATTTTTTTAGCTCAAAATTATTTTTTTATATATATAAAAATAATGTGAAATTAACCGATATGCTTATTTAAAAAGCGTAAATTGAATGATAATTGTATTGATATCTTGAAAATAAATTAATAAATTATTTATTTATTAATTATAAATAAATCAATATTGTCAAAAACACTTGCACTCAAAGCAAAAAAAAAAAAATTATAAACTTACAACATATAAAAATATAAACAAATATATTAAAAAGTGAAATAAGTATAATTAAAATTTGTAAACTGTATTTAATTATTTTAAAAATTAATTAAATAGAAAAATCAAAATTACAAAAATTTTAATTTATTGATTATATATCAATGGTATTATTTATAATATTAAATTTAAAATATTCATAAGTATTCATGTAATATAACCATATACATATTTTTTGGACTTATGATATGATATGATATCACATAATATAATATAACATCACATGATAAATCAATTGTATACAATTAATATTGAACTAACATTGATGTTAAATTCATAAGTAATTTATTAATCCTAATGTAAATGTATAATAAATTATTTATTGAAATAAAAAAATTAATATATTTTATAAATTAGAAATTTATTGATATAAACATTAAATTAGATTTTTTTTGACTTATGATAAAATATGATATCACATGATAATTCAATTTCATATAATTAATATTGAATTAACATTGATATTAAATTCACAAACTATGCAGTTAATCATAATGTGAATGTATAATAGGTAATTTATTAAAATAAATAAAAAAATTAATGTATTCTATAAACCTATTTGATTCAGTCATAGGTATAATTTTTAAAATAATGATGCATATAAACACTGAAAAAATTATTGATTTTTTAAATAAAGAAAAATTAAATTATAATATGTCAAAGATATCAAATTTATTAAAACTAATAAAAACATACAATTTATATTAAAATTATAAGAAAACAATAGACATACCAAATATTAACATATAAATTAACCAATAATTAATATAACATAATAATAACAAAATAAATTCAGAAAATAAATATAAGAAAACAGTAGACATACTAAGTATTAACATAAAAAATCAACTTATAATTCATAATTAGACAATATAATAATAATAAAATAAATTAGAAAATTATAATAAAATGTATATCTATAAATTCCTTTGCTTTTTTTTTCTGTAACATATTTTTTAATATAAAAATATCATTTAAAATTATAAAAAATAATTTATTTAGATATACTTGACTCATCTTTTTTCAATATTATGTATATATTGTCTTTTAAAGTACATTTATATATTTATATAAAATTTATAATTATTTTATGTCATCATTTTAATTATATTAAACATACAAGACTATAAAATTTGAATAATTTTTGTTGTATATAATTATATTTTCATTGAATTTTTAGGTTTTCACATAAAAATTTAACTTAACTTGAATTCAACAACTAAAGTGGATTTAATAATCAAGTTATATAAATATTTATCTATGATAATCTTAAAATCGACCAATAAGATTTTGACTTTATGGTATTTATTTAAAAAATTTTATATCATTTTAATTGAAAACTTCACTTAATATAAAAGTATATAATTTTATATTTAAGTAACAAAAAATTAGTCATTAAATCTTTAATAAAGAAAATGTGAATTGAAAGTTTAGAATAAATATTTGTATCTCTAACAAGCTATGATGGAGATTAATGTGTGAAATACGTTCAAATTTAGTGTGTATATATATATATATATATATATATATATATATATATATATAGAAGATCCAATTAGAAAAATCTAATAATTGTGTTCAATCATTCAAACATTTCATTCATCATCTTATGAATTCTAATTTTACCTCACAAAAGTTTATTTGACTAAAATAACATAACTTACTAGAGACAAAAATTAAGTAATTACAAAAATAATATTGAGAGGTATTATTCACATAAATGAGGAAAATTCTTTTCTTTTTTTTTTTTTTTTTTTGGGTTTTCTTAAACTAATTTGGTTATTGATTTTTCTTTTGATTCTATTTGATAACGTGAGTTTTTGCAGCAACTAGTATATAAATAAAATTCAATCATGTCAATAAAATATAATATAATATAACAAGAAATCAAAGAAAATTAAAATAAATCCGGCAAATTAAAATGTATATACAAACTTTAAATGTGAAACATTTACTTTAAAACTTTTAAATTGTCAACAAAAGATGCACCAAATTTAGTTAATTGTCAATAAAAGAGACACTAAATTTTGAAATAGAATAGCACACCAAAAAAGAAAATGGAAGCCAACCAATTAACAACTAATTAGTTTGAATTTTTTGTTTCTTGGATGGCTATAAATAGCCATGAAAACAAGGCCTAAAATTATCTCATTTTGAGAATAAAAATTAGAGAGTTAGAGAGAAAATATTTAGAGAGTTAGAGTGATTAATTTCCTACTATAAAGAGAGAATTAAAATTGCTTCTCCTTTATAAATAGAGAGATTGTAATTCCTATTATTTTCATAGTGAAATTCTTCTATCCTTACCCGTGATTTTTACCCTAATTTGTTTAGGGGTTTTCCACGTAAAATCTGTGTGTCTAAATAATCTTCTCAATTTATTAGTTGCGGTTTTGCTCTAATCCGGTGTCAATATCAACAACAAGTGGTATCAGAGCTATTGGTTTTAATTTTTCTTGAAAAATAAGAGTACGCTTTATGGTTGCAATTTTAACTGATCTTCCACATCAGAAAAGTTTTTCTTGGAAATTTATTATTGCGAATAGTACTCTGAGGTACTATACAATTTGGCACTATTCACGGGTACGTTGGAAATAAGTGTGGTAGTGTGAAAATACATGTCTAGGAAAAGTTCTGACTAAGGAAAGACTTGGTATTTAAGTGTGTCCATTGTGACCCTCCTCTCTTTCCTGGGAACTTACCTGGTATATTGTTTACGGACTACGATCACTATTCCAGTATACAGTTACTATTTACGTGAAATAGTGGGAGTTAGATTTGCTCAAAAGTTCATGATAGAAGCAATGACGACAAAATTTGAGATTGAAAAATTTAACGGGAGAAATTTCTCACTGTGAAAATTGAAGATGAAGGCTATCTTGAGAAAAAATAATTGCCTGGCGGCCATTAGCAATAGGCCGGCGGAGATCACAAATAATAACAAATGGAATGAGATGGATGGAAATGCTGTTGAAAATCTTCATCTGGCAGTTGCAGATGAGATATTGTCTAGCATAAAGGAGAAGAAAACAGCAAAAGAGATTTGGGATCATCTCGAAAAATTATACGAGGCCAAGTCACTTCACAACAAGATTTTGCTTAAGAGAAAATTATACACTCTACGGATGTCAGAATCTACTTCAGTGACGGAGCACATTAACACCTTGAATACTCTATTTTCTCAACTCACATCACTGAGTTATAAAATAGAGTCACAAGAGCGTGCTGAACTTCTACTTCAAAGTCTACCATATTCATATGATCAACTCATCATCAATCTGACAAACAATATAGACAATCTAGTTTTCGATAATATTGCAGCTGCTATTCTAGAAGAAGAAAATCGACGCAAAAATAAGCAAGACAGATTAGCCAGTTCGTAGCAAGTGGAGGCACTAACGGTGATGAGAGGGAGATCAAGGGAACGTGGCTCAAGTGGGAGCCAAAATCATGGTAGGTCCAAATCAAGAATTAAGAAGAACATGAAGTGCTACCATTGTGGCAAGAAGGGTCACCTGAAGAAGGATTGCTGGAGTTTAAATAAAAATTTCAGTCCTCATGGAAATATAGCATCTACCTCAAATGAAGGTGAAGCTTCGTGTTGTGAAGCAGCGATGACTTCAGAAGGCAGAAAAAGATTTGCTGATGTATGGCTCATTGACTATGGAGCCTCATTTCATATGACCTCTCGGAGAGAGTGGTTCCATCATTATGAACCTATCTCAAGAGGATCTGTGTACACGGTAAATAATCATGCCTTGAAGAATGTCGGTATTAGAACCATCAAGTTGAAGATGTATGATGGTACAATTCGCACTATTCAAAATGTGCGACATGTGGAGGGCTTGCAAAAGAATTTGTTGTCTGAAAGACAACTAGATGATTTTGGGTATAGGATCGAAACCCAGAATGGGATTAAGAAAATAATCTGTGGTGCACTTGTACTTATGAAAGGACAGAAAATGGCTGCAAATTTGTATATACTGATGGGAGAGACTCTACAAGAAGGAGAAGCATCTGTTTTTTCAAGTAGTTCAACTGAAAAATCTACAATAATGTGGCATCAGAAACTTGGGCATATGTCTAAGCAGAGAATGAAAATTCTTGTAGAACAGAATCTACTTCTAGGACTCACTAAAGTGTCCTTACCTTTTTGTGAGTATTGTGTGACAAGTAAGCAACACAAGTTAAAATTCAACACATCAAATTTTAGAAGCAAGAAAGTTCTAGAATTAGTTCACTCTGATGTATGGCAAGCACCAATTACATCCCTGGGAGGAACGAAGTACTTTGTGTCCTTCATAGATGATTATTCAAGGAGATGTTGGGTATTTCCTATCAAAGGGAAGGGAGATGTGTTTTCAGTTTTCAAAGCATTCAAAGCGCGGGTAGAATTTGAATCTGGGAAATGTTTGAGGACAGATAATGGAGGAGAATATACTAGCAATGAGTTTGCTGAGTTTTGTAATCAAGAAGGCATTAAGAGGCAGTTTACTACGGCATACACTCCTCAACAAAATGGAGTGGCAGAGCGGATGAACAGAACCCTGTTAGAAAGAACAAGGGCCATGTTAGGAGCTACTGGTCTAGAAAAAATATTTTAGGCAGAAGTAGTCAACACCGCCTGTTATGTGATCAATCGGTCACCATCAACTGCAATTGAGTTGAAAACACCGATGGAGATGTGGACGGGAAAGCCTGCTGATTATTCAAACCTCCATGTATTTGAAAGTCCTGTGTACGTGATGTACAACACTCAAGAAACTATAAAGTTAGATCCAAAATCCAGAAAATGCATATTTCTGGGTTATGCTGATGGAGTAAAGGGGTATCGCCTATGGGATCCCACTGTCCATAAGGTCGTCATCAGCAGGGATGTGATATTTGCAGAAGGGAAGCTGCAAGAGAAAGGTGATAGTAGCAGTTCAAATGAAGGTCTAGAAACTACAATGGTGCAGGTGGAAAAAGAGTCTGATTCAAAGGATTCTTCTGAAGTAATACCAGAAATTGAGGAATGAGAACCAGTTGAGTTTGAAACTACAGAAGTTCGACAGTCAACTCGTGAAAGAAAAATACCAGCTTGGCAGTCTGATTATTTTATAGAGAGTAATATTGCATACTGTCTTCTAACAGAGGAAGGGGAGCCATCAACTCTCCAAGAAGCAATGAATAGTTCAGATGCATCTCAGTGGATGGCAGTAATGCAGGAGGAAATGGAAGCTCTTCATAAGAACAAGACTTGGGAGCTTATGCAATTACCATAAGGAAGAAGGCCTATTGGCAATAAGTGGGTCTTCAAGATCAAACGAAATAGCGATGATCAAGTGGAGCGGTATCGTGTAAGACTGGTTGTAAAAGGGTATGCTCAGAAAGAAGGGATTGATTTTAATGAGATATTTTTCCCTGTGGTTTGACTTAATACAGTCCGAATAGTTCTGGCAATATGTGCTACTCTTGACCTACATTTAAAGCAATTAGATGTGAAAACTGTGTTTTTACATGGAGATCTTGAAGAAGAAATATATATGCTCCAACCAGAAGGTTTTGAAGAAAAAGAAAAGGAGAACTTGGTTTGCAAGTTGAACAAATCTCTTTACGGTCTCAAACAGGCGCCGAGGTAGTGGTATAAGAGATTTGATTCCTTCATCATGAGCCTTGGATATAACAGACTTAATGCAGACCCTTGTGCATATGTCAAGAGGTTTGGTGGAAGTGATTTTATCATCTTGCTGTTGTATGTAGATGACATGTTGGTAGTAGGCCCCAACAAAGATCATGTCAAAGATTTGAAGACTCAGTTGGCTAGGGAGTTTGAAATGAAGGACTTGGGACCGGCAAACAAGATTCTAGGGATGCAAATTCACCGAGACAGAAATAATAGGAAGATTTGGCTTTCTCAAAAGAATTATTTGAAGAAGATCTTACGACGCTTTAACATGCAAGATTGTAAGCCAAATTCTATCCCACTTCCTGTTAATTTCAAGTTATCCTCCAAGATGAGTCCTAGTAGTGAAGCAGAGAGGATGGAGATGTCTCAAGTACCGTATGCATCAGCAGTGGGAAGTTTAATGTTTGCTATGATTTGTACAAGACCAGACATCGCACATGCAGTGGGAGTGGTTAGTAGATACATGGCGAATCCTGGTAGAGAGCATTGGAATGCTGTGAAAAGGGTCTTGAGATACATTAGGGGGACCTCAGATGCTGCATTAAGTTATGGAGGATTAGATTTTACTGTTGAGGGTATGTTGACTCAGATTATGAAGGTGATTTAGATAAAAATAAATCCACTACAGGTTATGTGTTTATTCTTGTTGGAGGAGTAGTAAGCTGGGTTTCAAAACTGCAGTCAGTTGTGGCTACATCAACAACAGAAGCAGAGTATATAGCAGCTACACAAGCTAGTAAAGAAGCAATCTGGTTGAAAATGATAATGGAAGAACTCGGACACAAACAGGAAAAGATTTCTTTGTTTTGTGATAGTCAGAGTGCCTTGCATCTTGCAAGGAATCTAGCTTTTCATTCAAAGATAAAACACATTCGAGTTCAATACCATTTCGTTCGTGAGAAAGTGGAAGAAGGAACAGTGGATATGCATAAAATTCATACGAAAGAGAACCTGGCAGATTTTATGACAAAGGCAGTTAATACTGACAAGTTTATTTAGTGTCGATCCTTCAGTGGCCTAGTAGAGACGTAAGCAACATGGAAATGGCAAGATAGAGAGAACGGTGTGAAGATTGATTGATCCTCAATCAAATCTTCAAGTGGGAGGTCAACAAAAGATGCACCAAATTTAGTTAATTGTCAATAAAAGATGCACCAAATTTTGAAATAGAATAGCACACCAAAAAAGAAAATGGAAGCCAAACAATTAACAACTAATTAGTTTGAATTTTTTGTTTCTTGGATGGCTATAAATAGCCATGAAGACAAAGCCTAAAATTATCCCATTTTGAGAATAAAAATTAGAGAGTTAGAGAGAAAATATTTAGAGAGTTAGAGTGATTAATTTCCTATTATAAAGAGAGAATTAAAATTGCTTCTTCTTTATAAATAGAGAGATTGTAATTCCTATCATTTTCATAGTGAAATTCTTCTATCCTTACCCGTGGTTTTTACCCTAATTTGTTTAGGGGTTTTCCACGTAAAATCTGTGTGTCTAAATTCATAGTGAAACATTTACTTTAAAACTTTTAAATATGCTCTTTGAAATAAATAGTTAATTCAATAACAAAATGATATAATAATTAGTAGTGATTAAAAATAAAAAAACCAAGACAGATATTTTTAAAAATAATATTATAAATGTATATCCAAAAATTATAGAAATTTCAAGAGAGTCAAAAGCTGAAATACCCCGAATTTTCAATTATTTTATAAAATTCTATTTTCGTACAGAAATATATTATTTTATCATTTTCCTTATTAAAATAAGATTGGAATTATATTTTATTAAACTATAAATATTCATATTATTTGAATATGTGTTATTGATGACAATTTTGATATAATATTACAATATCATATTATTATGATTATGTTAATGTGGATTTTTGGAGAATTGTATTTTGGATTATATTTTGATATTTGAGTATTAATAAAGGTATTAATTATATTATAAGTGTGACTATAATATTTTATCGAAAGTTTGGATTTCCGATATAATTACTATAATTATCGTAAATAATGTTATTGATATATTTTCATGAGTATATGTTGTAAATTATTATTATTAATATGTGAATTATGAATTATTGTTAATTATTATTATTATTACTATCATTTATTATTATTATTATTATTATTATTATTATTATTATTATTATTATTATTATTATTATTATTATTATTATTATTATTATTATTATCACTATTATTAATGCCATTATTATTATTATTATTATTAGTACTATTATTTTGTATATATAAAGATGTAGTATTATGTTTATATATATATATGTATGTAGTATTATATGTATATAGTATAATATGGTTTAACATATATATATATAACATAACGGGGTTGGACAAAATTAGAAAGGAAAAGAAGAAGGAAGGGAAGCTGTGATTGGTCAGTTTGGGGAAGCAAAACGGGGCGTTTTGGAGTGGTGCAGAACGGGAAGCAGAGGGAGAGGAGAGAGAAAGGGAGAAGCCGAGAGAGAGAGAGAGAGTGTTGACCGTGTTCCGGCGGGCGGTGGCAAGCACCGCCACCACCACTGGGTAGAAGAAGGACCGGCGACCTCGAGGAGGTGGCAGCTCGGTGATCGGCGGCGGCACGGTAGCGTACGCGAGGAGAGAAGTACCGCCGGCCACCGCAACTTCAACTCCATTTTTCGGCCGATTCCGGCAGCAGAATTCGGCGATCTTGGTGCCGTTTTACTCCTGGAGATGAGAGCTTCACTTTGGTACCTGCCTTGCCCCCTGAGGACCACCGGAGGAGGAGGTCGGAAAATACCAAACCGTGGCTTTGGAGGCATTTTCCGGTGGCTGGAGGGCGAGTGCCGACGAGTGGTGACCGTTTTTGGGCTCCTGGGGTTGAGGTGAATCTGCTGGTGTGGAGTTTCCCCAGATCCGCCACCACCGGCGGTGGCGCGTGACCGGCCGGCGGCGGCGTGTGGTGCCAGCGCGTGGGGAGGTGCAGTATTTCTGTTTCGACATTCTGGCACGATCCTCGACGTCCGTATGTTCAGAATTTGTGAAGGTGAACCCGGAACCCTTGTATTTCAGTTGGGTATTTGAGTTAATCTATGTTTAGTGGTTTTAGAGTATTTTGTTAGGTTTCCGAGTCTGTTCTGGGGTTGAGTGTAATCCTTTTTGTATTCATGTTCTCTGTTGCGAGGTGTCGATGTCTGGCATCTTCCTGGTTCCCAGGCTACTCTTCTGAGGGAAGCCGGTCGGAAGCGTCAACAATTAGGTGAGTGATACTCACTAATATATTATTTCTATTTCCATTTCATATGCATTGTTGTGTGTATATATATACGTATATTATGCACTACTATTGCATCTATAAGCATGTGACATTTGACTGTGAGTGATGAATTAATATTCTATATTATGTGTCATATTATGGTTGTGATTGACGGATGGAGGTTGGGAGGACACAGTACCACCCAGGATTATGGGATTATTATGGCTTTGATTTGGATTATGATTTCAGAAGATGAGCTACGACTGATGGATGTCGGCCGGGCCTGCTCATCGCCAGGGCTGCTGTCAGTCGGGTCAGGCTGCGTGGTACAGACCAGTGACGGCCGGACCCCTTGGATACAAGAGACAAATTATTGGATTCAGAGAGCCATAGTAGGGGGATCGGCTCCCCATATTGTGTATTGACAATTAGTGTGGTACTGTGGACCATACCCCATCCCTGCTTGATTGGATGATTTGTCTGTTGCTGTGGCATAGTGCACATCATGGGCATTAGATTCTTTCTGTGGGATACCAGTTTTATATATTAGCTGGTATCATTCACTGAGTCGAACGCTCATTCCTGTTCATTTTGTTGCTTTCAGGTCAGGAAATGAGCTGGAAAGGAATTGTAATTGAGTAGACTGCCAATTTTCCTTCGGCAGTGATTTGTATTATGGAGATATTAAGAATACTTGTAATAGACGTACATTTGTAATTGTAACTCTAGAACTCCGCAATGTTACACTTTGTAATTGAACTTATTGTATTATTTTTCAGTTATGTAATCCTTGGGGTTAAACGGAACTTTTCTGTAATTTATTTATTTCTGGGATTATGGAATAACTGGGTGCTGGGCTTTTCAGTTGTGTGATGCGGGCTTTTTGTCTTGTGTTTTGGGTCAGGCTTACTACGGGCACTGGTAGCCACGTGCATGTCCCGTGTCCTAGTGCCGGTCATGTGCCCTTGGGATCGGGGCGTGACAAATTGGTATCAGAGCAAAGATCTTGTGACCTTTTATGTTTTCAGTGTTGTGGGTCCTTGTTTCTGTAACATGCGGAGTATAGAATTCCCAATTGTCGTCTTGAGTTTCCTTTGCTTCCAATTCAGCATTAACGTGGTGTTATGATGAATTTTTATGATTTTTTTTTTCTTAACCTTGTGATGTTAGTAGAATGTTGTGGAGATAAAGGTTCTGGGGTGAGTAGAATATGATTAGAGGGTATGATTTGGAATCTTATAAGGGATAGAATATTAAGTCGATATGATTTGGGAATTCGAGGATCTCCGAGAACTTAATCCAGAAGGGTATAAAATGACTTTATTCAAAATTGTAAATGATTTGGAAATGGAATGTTTTAAATGAATTTAAGGATGACAATTGATTTTAACGTATGATTTTAATACTTGTTTTGAGAATTTATTATTCTGGAACTCCGTACTTGTGTCCAGTGTATATGTCTGTCCGCATTCATTGAGTCAGGCATTATAAAGTTCTAAGTCATTATTCATTCATCATCTCCTTCATGGATCATTGCATTAAGGTTGCATATTGTGCAGCATCCCTGGACACAGTACCTTGAGCTCTAAAAATAAAAGTGAAAAATGTTTTAATTTTTATGAATGATTTTAAATAGTTTTACACATTTAAATAAATTTGGATATACCTGCAGTGGATTGAAATTCTCGGAATAAGATAATATTTCGAGGTACTAGATTCTATATTATGTTGTGGAAAGAATTAAGGATTAAGTACTGCGTTTATTAAGAAAAGAAATTTTATTATATCATCTAATAGAGTTATTATTTGAGCATACTCATGAGGTGTATAGGTTAAGTTGAGATCAAAATGGAATGGCATAGATTAAGACAGATATATATCATGTATGGAGATTTTTATTGAGTGTCTGTAAGAGTAGTGAATTTATTGATTTTGTGTGGATAAATAGAAAGATTAGGAATATGAGAGATCATAAGATGTTGATGGAAATTTCGAAATAAGATACTAATATAGGTTAAATATACATGGTTGTGAGACAATAGTTGTCTAAGCGATGATATTAAAACATTTTATAGAGAATAAGTCTTAAATAACTTGTGAATTATTGGTTAGAATCCTACTTATGGTGTAAAATATGTGTGGAGTTAATAGAATTTTTTGATGACTCTGTTAATTTAAGGGATGTTGAGGTGAATGGAATACTTATTGGTTTTGTATATTTATTAATAAGTATGCATATATGCTGATTTCAAATTGATGAAATAAATTTTGTAAATATATATATTGAAGAAATTAGTTAAAGTAAGTAAAAGTGGAAAGTAAATTATTTAGTATTGATGTGTTTTATTCGATGAAGTCATTATGGAGATTCCTATGGGACTTATTTTCACAATGAAATTTAATGGAAAATTTCAAGTTTGATGAGATATTGGACATAAGAATATTTATTGAGATTATTAGAGATTAAGTAATAATTATTAGTCTGGAAATGCATTGAGAAATATTAAGAGTTTTATTAGCTTAGAATTATTTGCTGAAGTTTTATCTGGTTGATGTAATGACTAATACATGGAAGTAAGAAGTTAGGCATTAATATTAGTTTTAGTATTTATAAGTGCTTAAAGATAAGATATGTTTAAGGTTATAATTAATTGATTGAAATCAAAGGTATAAGAATACGGAATAATTAGTATTTGCTGTAAGGTTTAAGAAAATAGATTGGATATTGGTATTAGAAGGATGTTATTGGAGGTTTAAGTATAATTTTATGTCTTGCTGAACTTGTTTTGTTTTGCTACCTTTCCTGGGTTTGGCTGTGTAGCAGAGTGCGCAGTGGAAGTGTGGTGGAGAAGTGTAGTTGTTAACTGTTGTCTTTGAAAATTCGAGGACGAATTTTCTGAAGGAGGGAAGATTGAAATACCCCGAATTTTCAATTATTTTATAAAATTCTATTTTCGTACAGAAATATATTATTTTATCATTTTCCTTATTAAAATAAGATTGGAATTATATTTTATTAAACTATAAATATTCATATTATTTGAATATGTGTTATTGATGACAATTTTGATATAATATTACAATATCATATTATTATGATTATGTTAATGTGGATTTTTGGAGAATTGTATTTTGGATTATATTTTGATATTTGAGTATTAATAAAGGTATTAATTATATTATAAGTGTGACTATAATATTTTATCGAAAGTTTGGATTTCCGATATAATTACTATAATTATCGTAAATAATGTTATTGATATATTTTCATGAGTATATGTTGTAAATTATTATTATTAATATGTGAATTATGAATTATTGTTAATTATTATTATTATTACTATCATTTTGTATATATAAAGATGTAGTATTATGTTTATATATATATATGTATGTAGTATTATATGTATATAGTATAATATGGTTTAACATATATATATATAACATAACGGGGTTGGACAAAATTAGAAAGGAAAAGAAGAAGGAAGGGAAGCTGTGATTGGTCAGTTTGGGGAAGCAAAACGGGGCGTTTTGGAGTGGTGCAGAACGGGAAGCAGAGGGAGAGGAGAGAGAAAGGGAGAAGCCGAGAGAGAGAGAGAGAGTGTTGACCGTGTTCCGGCGGGCGGTGGCAAGCACCGCCACCACCGCTGGGTAGAAGAAGGACCGGCGACCTCGAGGAGGTGGCAGCTCGGTGATCGGCGGCGGCACGGCAGCATACGCGAGGAGAGAAGTACCGCCGGCCACCGCAACTTCAACTCCATTTTGCGGCCGATTCCGGCAGCGGAATCCGGCGATCTTGGTGCCGTTTTACTCCTGGAGATGAGAGCTTCACTTTGGTACCTGCCTTGCCCCCTGAGGACCACCGGAGGAGGAGGTCGGAAAATACCAAACCGTGGCTTTGGAGGCATTTTTCGGTGGCTGGAGGGCGAGTGCCGGCGAGTGGTGACCGTTTTTGGGCTCCTGGGGTTGAGGTGAATCTGCTGGTGTGGAGTTTCCCCAGATCCGCCACCACCGGCGATGGCGCGTGACCGGCCGGCGACGGCGCGTGGTGCCGGCGCGTGGGGAGGTGCAGTATTTCTGTTTCGACATTCTGGCACGATCCTCGACGTCCGTATGTTCAGAATTTGTGAAGGTGAACCCGGAACCCTTGTATTTCAGTTGGGTATTTGAGTTAATCTATGTTTAGTGGTTTTAGAGTATTTTGTTAGGTTTCCGAGTCTGTTCTGGGGTTGAGTGTAATCCTTTTTGTATTCATGTTCTCTGTTGCGAGGTGTCGGTGTCTGGCGTCTTCCTGGTTCCCAGGCTACTCTTCTGAGGGAAGCCGGTCGGAAGCGTCAACAATTAGGTGAGTGATACTCACTAATATATTATTTCTATTTCCATTTCATATGCATTGTTGTGTGTATATATATACGTATATTATGCACTACTATTGCATCTATAAGCATGTGACATTTGACTGTGAGTGATGAATTAATATTCTATATTATGTGTCATATTATGGTTGTGATTGACGGATGGAGGTTGGGAGGACACAGTACCACCCAGGATTATGGGATTATTATGGCTATGATTTGGATTATGATTTCAGAAGATGAGCTACGACTGATGGATGTCGGCCGAGCCTGCTCATCGCCAGGGCTGCTGTCAGTCGGGTCAGGCTGCGTGGTGCAGACCAGTGACGGCCGGACCCCTTGGATACAAGAGACAAATTATTGGATTCAGAGAGCCATAGTAGGGGGATCGGCTCCCCATATTGTGTATTGACAATTAGTGTGGTACTGTGGACCATACCCCATCCCTGCTTGATTGGATGATTTGTCTGTTGCTGTGGCATAGTGCACATCATGGGCATTAGATTCTTTCTGTGGGATACCAGTTTTATATATTAGCTGGTATCATTCACTGAGTCGAACGCTCATTCCTGTTCATTTTGTTGCTTTCAGGTCAGGAAATGAGCTGGAAAGGAATTGTAATTGAGTAGACTGTCAATTTTCCTTCGGCAGTGATTTGTATTATGGAGATATTAAGAATACTTGTAATAGACGTACATTTGTAATTGTAACTCTAGAACTCCGCAATGTTACACTTTGTAATTGAACTTATTGTATTATTTTTCAGTTATGTAATCCTTGGGGTTAAACGGAACTTTTCTGTAATTTATTTATTTCTGGGATTATGGAATAACTGGGTGCTGGGCTTTTCAGTTGTGTGATGTGGGCTTTTTGTCTTGTGTTTTGGATCAGGCTTACTACGGGCACTGGTAGCCACGTGCATGTCCCGTGTCCTAGTGCCGGTCACGTGCCCTTGGGATCGGGGCGTGACAAAAGCTATCTATATCTGTAATATTTAAATTTTTTTTAAATTACTTGTTAAAAAAAAAAAATACTTTCCATCTCTGTATATTTTTTCTAGAGTCATTTCCCAAAAGCTTATACAATCTCTCATCATTTTCTTCTTCTTTAAATTTTAATTTAAATTTATAATTTGATTAAGAAAATTGGTTCAGTTAACAAAATGAGTTGATTAAAATTTAATTTTTAAGATTAAAATTGAAAAATAATTTTTAAATATATAAATTGAATGTTAATTAGATGTGAAGATGCATTTGAAAATTTCCTTGAGAAAAGATGCATTTTTTGCAACCTGTTATTTAATTCATTGAAATTAATTCCAAAATAAATCGCCACCAATAAAACTGAAATTTTTTTTTTCCATATTCATAATAGCTTTTCTTATAATTATTATAGCTTAATTTATTTGAGTTATACATATATAATTTTTTTTTTTAACATTGCAATACTAATTGATTAACATTTTAATTTATTTTTATTTTTTAAACATTATTATATGTAAACAAATAAAAACATTATACATGTATATAAAAGTTATAAATAAAGCGATAAGAAAAGATAAAAGCAATACAAATAAATTTTACGTGGTTCATTTTTTTAATAGACCTACATCTAGTCCCTAAAAAGATAATTTACTAAATTATTATATTAAAATTTTTGGACAGGTAAAATTACAAATTTTCTCATAATATCATTACAAAAACACTCTACTATACACTTTGCAACACATTATTTCAACGATTATTGTTAGTACAAGACTATCATAATTTTAACTCAATCATTAGACAAAAGCCAAAAAACCTCTCTTATAATACTCTTATATATAATATTATGCACTTTCATTCGTAACTTAATAAGGATCTTCACCTAATTAGTAAAAACATTAAAATAGAAATTTTACTTTATAAACGAAATAATTCTCAACTCAATTTTAATATATTATATATTATTATTATTATATATAGATCATATTTTTATTTAATAATATGTTTTTCAATTAATATTTTTTAGATATTCTAATATTATTATTTAATTTATTTTTGTTATGGATCTTTTGTATTTTAATGCATGTAGGGTCTGAGATTCTATCAAAATTGTAAAACATGAGGGTATTCTCTGGTAAAATTCATAACTACCCTCATTTAATATAATTCAATTAATAATTTAATTTTAATTCTAAAATAATTAGTTATTTGATCTGAATAATCAGGTTATGAGAATTTTCCTGGACATTAATCATTTCAATGTCATTTAATTTCTTGTGTTAGCTTATTTGATCATTCTCTCTTTAATGCTCGAAATTTGAAAATAATTCCCAAGTATGAAATTGCTATGTTTGGCATAACATTGGAAACATTTCCTTTAAATATATAGATTTTTTTACTTTGTTATTTATTTATTATAATTATAATAATAGTAAAATTAATGGGTTAAAAATATGTGAGTCAAGCAATATGACATTGCCAGTTGCATCAGATGTTATTTTCAAGTACCGTGGGGTGCTTTGGGTAGGCTAAAATTAAATATTAAAATATAAAAATTTTAAGTTAAAAAATTAATATAATAAATATTTATTTTAATTGTACACGACGATCTTTGTAATAATAAAACTTAACAATAATTAAATCTAAGTTTAATTTTTTTTTAGTTAAATCTCGCTCAATAATATAAAAAGAGTCACAAAATCAACGAGAAATTTATTTTCTATTTCGTTGCGAATTATTATAGATAGAAGAGATAACTTAGGATTTAAGATTCAAAGAGAATGGGAGTAAGAAGACATTGGAGTTGGTGGCACTTAAGCATTTATTTAGAAATTAATTTTAGATTGAAAAGATTTTGTTGTCGGAGAAAGATATTGATTTTTCTTCGTATTGTAATTCTTGAAAAATAATTTAATTGATTTTTTTTTTATTTGAGGTCGATGTGTTATTCTATTTTCTAAACAAAAATAAAAACAAAAATAATATAAATAGGTAAGGGTAGTTCATCTTATTATCTTACTTATAATATTGAACTCTATTACAATATTTAAAAAAAAAAATCAAAACTTCGTTTAAATAAGATTTAGACTAAATTCATTATTTCAAATAAAATGTTATAGTCAAATTCTTAGCTCAATTCAAAAGTCAGTAATTCACCATTACAAATTTATAATAAAGTAAACCAGCAATGCATACAATTTACAAATTCACAAACATAAATTCATAATCATAATCCATGTATTGATTAAATTAAAAAATACAATTTATATTCTATTGATCAACTCACTCTCAATTTAAAATCTTAAACTCATCATTTTAATTTTTGAATTTTCAATTAAAGAGAGATTTAACAATTTAGAAAATTAGAAATTGACAAAAGATTTTTGAGAATGTGAACAATGAATAGAAATCAAGCAATTGGCAAACAGTGCTCTTTAGCTCCTGCTATCCCTTGCTATAGGATGGACTCCACTCGCTCACAAATTTTTAGCGGCTGACATGGGTTGAAGTCCAAATCAGCCCCATCTATACAAATTAAAAAAAAAAGAAAAAAAGGACTGACCTAGGCTTTAGACATTAGCCTCCCAACCCCCCCACTAGCCAAATTTTTTTTTTATTTTATTTATTAATTTTTATTATTTTTATAGACTATTTTTTTAAAATTATTTATAATAAGAAGTATCAATTTTCCTGTTTTTCTTTTAAAATAATTTAAAAAATCTTTTTTTTCTAAAAAGACACATTTCCAAATAGAGTTTACATACATCAAACACCGCATATGCATTTTGAGATTTAGAGAAATTGATATGTAAATTATTTTTCGAGTATTTATACCCAATGTGATCCAACCCATATAAAATAAGAACATTTTATTACTCTTTTATACTTCATTTAATTTTTATACATTATCCATTTATTATACATACCCATATAATAAGAGTGGGTTGGAATAGATAAATTGATGTGAGCAGAATTTGCCATCTCTACTATTGCACAAAGAGACGGCAAGACTCTTTACATGACTTATATTTATAGTAAAGCAACCTGAATATTTAATTTTCATATTATTAACAACTCTTACTCAATAATTTTATATTGAAATCCATTTATTTATCTGCAAGACTAACTATTATCTTGTAGGATAAAACCAAAGAATAATAAACTTTCCAAAAAGCAAGATATTATTAGCACATGATAGACATGCAACTCAATTTGTGTTTTGCTTCTTAAATTTTTCACTATCTCCTTTTGATTTGGTCCGTTGAGTTCCTCTTTAATCTTTGATGAAAGAAACTTTCCAAAAGCTGCACTCTCAATAAGAGTCATTGTCAAGAACCTTCTTAGAACATTGCTTTTGTGATATGTAGATATCTTAGTTGCTAAGTAAATGAAAAGAACATGGTCGGTTGGTAAAAAGTTGAGGCATGTTTGGTGCCATATTATGATAAAGAAGTTGGAAGCTTCAAACAGTTAATGATAATACAGAGGAATTTGAGTTGTGAGATTGATTTCTTCATTAGAATTATATTAAAAGGAAGCTATTTATTAATATTAAGCTACATATTTGTCCTAATAATTTATATCCTCTTTTCAGATGAAATAAGAGGTCCCCTTATAACTTTACAATGTGAAGAAGTTGTTCTGATATATTGTGTTTTTTAGAAGGGCATTTTGCAAAGGGCTATTAAGGAAATCAAAGGCAAGTCTAGTGCATAGGACGTTAGAAAATATAACAATGAAGATGATGAATAATGTTATGAAAATCTACTATAAATAATAAACACAATGTTAAAATGATATTTACACTTTTTTTCAACAAAATTACAATAAGTTTAATACAAATAGTTTTAATAAATATGATAACTCCTGAGAAAATCTATATGGTGCAAATAACAAAAATAAATTTAAATAAATTTAGAGAATATTTAATCTAATCATTTGAAATTTTAACGGTAAAAATAAAAAATTATAAAATTATAATTTAATTTGAAATATCTATTTATTGATATTTCCATAAAATACATAATTTTTGAAAAAGATATGACTTTTAAAAAAGACAATTTTTAATAAAGATTTAATTTTTAGTAGATAATTATCAAAATAACTAAAAAGAAAATTATTTTTTCAAAATATTTAATAACTACTATTTTTTATTTGGACAATTACTAATATGGGATCCATTGGTAGGGCTGGGGCTTACAAAATATCACCAAATCCCTAAGATAAATCATTGTTTTGGTTGAAGGGACATTGAAGATAACGATGATACTTCAGTTTGTGCATTGATATGTCAAATGCACCTTTCAGCATCAAAAAGGAAAAAGGAAACAATCCCAGACAAAATTAAAAACAACTTTAAGAAGACATGTGTTAAAAGGACAAAAATTAAAAAAGCAAAAGCGTGAATCACTGTCGAAAAAATGTAGCATAAACAGTGATCACAATTGACTTCTACATAGATTGTGTATAGATAATATCATGATTGCCAAATTTGGATAGATCCGGCCAGTCAAATTGGAAAAATTAGAAATCGGATACCAGCTCGGGATAAGTATGAAATTCAGGATGGTTAGATCTGGCCAAACCGGCTTGATAATCGATGATCAGTCCACTGCTGAAATCGATAAATATTTTTTTCTGCTACTAAATTAAAAAAAAATAAATTATATATTTTAAATTTTAAATTATTATTTACTTATTTATCATTTTAACTAAATAAATATCAAAACTTATATTTTTTTTTTTACATAGCCACTTAATATATTTTTTCTCTAATTAATAGTCTTAAAATAATTTTAAATTCATATTTTTTATAAATAATATTCATTAATTGCTTAGATAATATTTGTTAATTTCAATTACATATATATATTATATTTATTTTTAATATATAAATATAATATATTATATTTTATATGTATATTATATTTATTTTTGATATATAAATAATAAATATGTAATATTATTTAAAATTTTAGTTCGATCCCGATTTGACTTTTGACTCGTGAACTTATATCTTCACCGGTTCTAAAACTAGATCGAGTTTGAAAACATTGGATAATATATAACAAAACATGCTTTACAATTTGTCCCAAAAAAGAAAAAAAATTCTTTTTTTAGTAAATTTATTTTTTTTAAGCAAACAAAGTTTTTTTTTCCACAAAATTTGAGCCAAACATTTATTTTTCAAGTGACAATTTCCCTTTAATTTTTATCAGAGTTAAAAAATTTCACGTAAAAATATAAAAAATAGTATAAAAATTTAATATAATGTCTGAGTCATTATTTATAGCTTAAACTCTTATATTGAATTTAAAATTTATCACGTAATACGAAAGTCATATTTGCACACCAATTTTTCTGTGTTGTTTCGCGTTCCATTATGTATGGCCTAATACATTATATTGAGACCATTTGGGTGGCGGATATTCCACCAAGCATATTAAGTTTAGCTCTGGCTGGCTTTCAAACTGATATTGTTTCTTCTATATTACAAGTTCTTATGTTTCATCCTTAAATTATATATATATATATTTTAATTAATGGAGATTCTCATTACGATAGGCGTTATAACAATTTGAAAGTTTAAGTTCACTTGAAATATATTTTATTAGATCATACCAAAGTTTTAAATAATGATTTTATGTAACATATCGATATTAAAATCAGTATAACAGAATCGAACTGAATCAGTCACCGTGACTGTTAATTTTAAAAAATGATTAGTAAACTGATATAATTTAATAAGAAATGGAATGTAACGTCTAAAATATAATATATTAAATTAATTAACACTTAAATAAGCACAATTATGCTTAAAAAAATTCAAATTACATAAAATAATAACAATAAATGAAATTCAAATTACATAACAAATAATAATAAATTAGTCTTATTTTATTAATTTATGATAGGAAAAAACTATCTTATTCAAGATGAATAATGTGATTAAAAAAAACCCTCCCAAAAAACCAACTTATACAAAGAAATAAATTTTATAAAAATTATCATTAATGTTCTAAATACATTAAAATATGAATAATGCAAAAAATAATATACTAATAATTTACATTAATAAAATAGAATAAATATAAAATAATATAAAATAATAGTCTTTTAAATAATATATTTATAATTTATATTAATAAAATAAAAAATATAATAATAATATTTTTTTATTAATACGTTACACCCGTATCGCTAAATAATGGTCATTTCAATGTATATCAGATAATTTATTGTCAATTTTGAACTAATTCTTATTAGAATAAATATAACGAATAAATAATGTATCGAACACTTTAAAAACCCAGACGATTTAAAACCATGGATCATACATACTTCAAAATTGTATCATATTGTTGGAATTAATTCATAAACGATTCAACCATCTCACAATTCAAATCCATCCATTCAAAGTTGACAGTTGAAAATTGAAATCATCTAAATTGGAAGCAATATGGCTCGAAACCACTTGATCTAATCCTTTTACTATCTCTCTCCACGATTTCATTCCATTCCTATTAATAAAATAATTTGATGGTGCGTTGGAATAGTGGAATTCGAAATTTGAAATTTAAAATTTATCATTTGCAATTTATGCATTTGAAATTTTTTAATTTAAAATTTGATTGCTTGAATGACAAATAAGATTTCGAATTTCAAACCCTTTATATTTGAAATTTGATTGTTTGGATGAAAATGGTGAAGATTTAAAATTAATTTTTAAAAAGAAAAATAATTAAATATTTATTTTTGCCACTTAATTGACATAATTATTTTTTTATCCATAATCCTCATCTTCATTTATAATTCCATTGTTTTATTTATTTATTTCTCAAAATACTATTCCATTTTTACCACAATTAAAGCACTTAATACACAAAAATAAAATAAGTAAATAATAGATAATTATTATTATTATTATTATTTTGTAAAATAAGAAAACAAGGGAAGGAGAGTTTAGTCATGAAATTAAAATTGAAAAAAAAAAAAAAAAAAGATTTGTCATTACCCATAATGTGATAAGGAGCTTTTCAACAAATCGCACCACATCAACACAAGAAATTCTTATTTTTAAGTAGACTGAGTCTATCATCTTATTTATAGATTAATTTAATAAAAATAAGATATATCAATTAATGATATCACATTCACTTATAGACTAATCAATAGAAGTAAAACACATTAATTAATAATAACACATTAATTAATAATCTATAAATGAAGTTGTATACTCAATCTACCTAAAAATTCTCTATAAACACTCTTTATCCGATATTAACTTCCTTCCACAGTTCACATATATATTTTATACCCCATCGAAGATAAAAACACAACATATGTGTTTTATTTATTTCTCTAGAGCACAAAATTTTTCAGCTATGGGTTTGGACTTAAGCGGCTATCAAATTATCAAGGTAAAGGAAATTTTTAATCCTATGGGTTGCGTTTTCTACTTAAATGACACCTTGAATTGTCATTTGAAATCAGAGTCGATTTTACTCAAAATAAAATCCTAAGCGAATATAAAATAAAAAGCCACTATCTTTATTTTTAAAAGATAATTTTTATATATTATAAAATTACAAAATAGAGTTAAATCAAAATTATATTAAAAAAAATGAAATAGTTCAAAAACATACTTATAAAAAAAAATGTAAAACTCTTCAAAATGAAAAAATCTTTAGATGAAATATCTTATAGCATTAGAGTTGGGATCCTTTAAAATGAAAATCACTTTTGTTTTGTTTTTATTTTTTGTGTAATTTAATATGCAGAAGGCAGAAACAAAAGAATAATTAAAATAGTCTCTATTTTGATTTGTTTTTGGTAGAAAATTGATGGAAACAAAAAGACTTTTTATTTACCATATACATGTAAAGTAATTTTATTGATAGATAGAATAAGAATATTTATTCTTTTCACTTTACAAATCTTCTGCACGTGAATGAGTCCTTTCTAAAATTAACATTTAACAAAATCTTTTACAAGTAATTAGAGCCTTTCAAAACTAATATTTAATAAATATAAGACTAAAAACAAATAAATGATTAAAATATTAAAATACTTTAAAATCAGAGACCTTTTGAATTGTGGAGCTCTAGGCTAAGACCTTAGTTACTTTGGCTTAAGGCCGATCCTGTTTGAAATCTTACAATTTTAGCTTGTAAATTCATACAGTATGGATTTAGGTCTCGAACCCAAATCTAAATTCATTTAATTTTAGTCAATTTAAAACAATATATTCGTATTTTGTATTTTAAATTGCAAACGAACATTGAGATTATTTGATCGTAGGACTTGAGTTCTAAACTTGAAGAGGAGATGAGGCTAGCATGAAAGAGAAGAGTGTGTCAGTATAGCCAAGGTTGACTACTCGTAGCCAAAGAAAAGGTTCTAAACTCTAAAACCAAGCACGATTGAAACTTTTTAATGCAGTGGGCAAGTCATCCTTGGCTACCAAACAACACTCTTTTCTTCATGTAAGACTTCTCTTCCTCTCAAAAAAATAATATATACAACTGCCATATCCAAACCAAGAATTAATAAAAGCAAAATATACTTTATTGGGAAATTAAGAAGAGAAGGTCTAGCATGAAAATTAAGAGCTTGTCAAATTAGCCAAGGTGACTGCCTGAAAATTAACCCTACATAAGGGCTATGTACCTCCACAACCCAAAATAGCTAGGAGCAGGCAAGTCATCCTTGGCTATCTAATAAGACTCTTATTTTCATGTTAGGCCTCTCTTCTTCTTTGATTGTTTCATGCTCAAGTGGGGATGCTATATTACATGTTTGACGTCTCTATTTATAGCTGAAAAAAGAATAAATTTTCATTCTAGACTTTTGACACTACCTTTTCTTGGTTCTCCCCACGGGCATGATCAATTTGCCTCATCCCTATATAACCTTTTACTTCTTAAATAGCTGCCTCACAATATGGATGGAATATATTCTCTTTTTGTTTGATCAATTCAACGTACTGCACACCCTTGCTAATTGCCAAGGCAAGTGACATGAGATCAACATTGAAATATTGAGAATTTAAAGATTCTTCTTTTTCTGTATATGTACTTAGTTAATTTGACAATGCTGCGCTTAAAAAAATATGTGAAAAGTAATTTATCTTAAAATAATAAATAAAATATAGTATACTTTAATCATTTATATTGATATTTTTTTATTAATTAAGTGTAAATTAAGGTGGTGTTTGGAAAAACTAAAAATTAAAAGTAAAAAATTTAAATAATGAATTTTAAGTACTGAATAAAATAAGTGATATAATTTTTAAATTATAAAAATATTTAAAAATTTTGACTTACCATCCTAAGTGATTTTTAATTTAATTAATTTTTAGAGTAAATTGCAAGCAAAATTACTAAATTTGGCGATATTTTGAATTTGGTCACTACCCTTCAATTTTTTATAATTTAATCATTAAGTTTTAATTTTTTTACGAGTTTTAATTTGATCATTAAACTTTATTCTATTTCCTAATTTGTTTACTAACTTTCAATTTTTTTATAATTTGCAGTAAGTTTTGATCACTAACTTTGCATTTTTTTCTAATTTGGTCACTAAATTTCAAGTTCTTTATCAAATTTGTCTTTTATGACCAATTTATAAAAAAAATTAAAATTTAATGATCAAATTATAAGAAATTAAGGGTATGTTTAGTAAGTAATAATAAGATGTAATGTAATGTAATGTAATCAAATGAATTTCTAATATAAATTTATATTAGAAATTTATTTGAATACATTACATTAAGTCTCATTACGTCCTACCAAACATACTCTAAAGATAAGTGGTCAAATTAGAAAACAGTACAAAGTTTAATAATTTTACATGCAATTTATTCAAGATGTTTAAGACAAGCATGAATAAATAGCTCAAAAAATTGCTAAATTTTAATATTTTTCAGTGTGATCACACAAGAAATTTTTTTTTCCAAAAATTATCTAACCTTTCAAAATTTTTACACTTGGTGGTTACTAATTTGAATCAAAATCTGAAAGGCTAACGTGGACTGCCACGTAAGTTAGACCTTCTAACTTAGCATAACAGCTAGATGCCACATGGGTAAATGGTTCAAATCACTAAACTTCATATTTTTTCAACGTGATCATAAAAGATTTTTTTTTTCCCTAAAAGATACCTGAATTTTTAAATTCTTTGCATTGGTAGCCATTGGCCATAATCCTAGCTTGAAAGGCTCATATGGACTACACTGCAGGTATTCCCAGATGACCTAGTCTTATAAATGAGATCTACATCACCTAGAGTTGCCACATCATATTACAAGGGCCCCACTTTTTTAAATTATATTAAAAAATTACTTTAACGATAACCATTTCACAATCATCTCATCTTCAATCTCTTTCCCAAATTCCAAATTTAAATTTGTAATAAAATTCCACTAGCAACAAAATCTTGTAAAAAGCATGATCAAAAGGTACAAACACATTATCTATCACCAGCAATGCCTTCACCACCAGCGTCATCACTCCTGACCAAGACCAAGGTCATTATTATTTGCTCACTTGTTAGCCTTAGGCCAAATTACTGCTATTGATAGAGAACTCACAATTAATAAGATCATATCAGTGACCCCCATCATTGCGAATAGTTGCTGCCAGCAATGACTTACTATTTGTTCGAGACTGCATCTTATCAGAGCTCAATCTTGTGTGAGCTTCAGCCTCCTTCACTAGCTAGGATTGGCTACTATTCAGTGGCCATCACGATTGATGAGTTACACTAGTCTACTTCTCTCCAATGCTCACCAAGTCGATGGCCTTGTCGATGCATCATCACAAGTCTCCTCCAGTCACTAAACTTGACGTCAGTCTTTCAGGCTGGGATTCCGATTTGTAACTACCAAGTGTAAAGAATTTAAAAGTTTAGATATTTTATAGCAAAAATAAAATTAGTTATTACATTTAAAAAATACGAAAGTTTGGTGATTTTCTAAATTATTTTGTATGACATGGTGATATAGCATAATTTGATGACATGGCATCTAGCTATCAGTCCATGTAACCGTTTCAGGTTTAGGAATTCCGATTAGGGATCACTGCATGTAAAGACTTTGAAAATTTAGATATTTCTTGAGCAAAAAAATTTCCTAAGGAAGAGAGATTGACTTACCCAATTTTTACAGCTCTCTAGCGTTAAAAATTTTGAGATCTATAACAGGATTTAAGTTTTGGATTTTTATAGCTCTCTAGCAATAAAAAGAAAGTTATGCCTATCATGTAACTCATTATTTAAATTCAAATTTATTAAAGAAAATCTAATTAATGCACACAAAAAATTGAGGAAATGTTAATAAGCGTAAAACCTTTTTAGAAATTAATTTAGTTTTTAGTTTTTACATGTATGACAAATTAATTTAGTAAATTTATCAGTTGTTAGAAGATCAGCGAATCAATTGTTAGAAGATCAATGAATTATATAATTTACACTCTTGTAAGGGCAGCAAATTTCATGTTGGGTATAATAGAGTGGAATTTAGAGCCACCCTCCTTTCTCAATGATGTATATATTGACAGTTGACTTACTCCATTCATGATATCTATTCCCATTTAAAAAAAACAAAAAATTAATTCAGTTTGACCTCTCACATATAAAAGGAAACACTTTAAATAAAAGGATAGAAATTATTAGGAGAACAAAATCTGTATATATTCCTAAAGTTGAGTGTCAATTGTGAGACTTTGCCACGTATAGCCTTTGACCCTTGTTCTGGTCCTCCACCAATAGGATTTTGAATTTGTAAATGATTCCAATCACAACATATATATAAATCAACCAATTAAATCCATTTGACATTCCCTCACCAGAAAATTGCTAAAGTCAATTCCGATATGCCAGAAAAGGAGTATTTTTTTTTTCTTTTGATTCTCAATTACTATTTAGTTAGTTTTCTTTAGATGTTGTTGATAAGGAAATAAAATATTCATATAATAATATGAAGTTTCTTTTGGATTTTTTTTTTTAAGGATAGGATATATGTACAAGTGCATGCATGTAGATAATAAGCAAAATAATGAATTTGAAACTTCTTGATTTTTAGATTCTCAATAAATCCTCCATATATGCTTGTAGGGGTGACCAAAACTAAATTGGAACTGTTGGACCAGATTAAAACCGACAGAATAAAATCAAAACTACAACCATTTTTTAATACAAACCGAAACCATAAATAGCTTGATTTTAGTTTTAGTTTCTACAAACAACCAGACTAAAAACTAAAATTGGATGTTTTGAACCAAACCAATGGTTCGGTTAAATCAGTCATATAATTATATTTTAATAAATTAATGTAAAAATTAAGTGCAAGTCTTTTTTTAATATACAATTGTATTTTAATAAATTTTATTTTAAATTATTTCATTATGTTATATTAATTTTTAATCAAAATTAATGTAATAAAGTAATTGATATGAAACTAATTTTAGACAATAATAAAGAAATCAGTTTCAAACTAGAATTGAAATCAAAACCAGTCAGTTTTAAACTAAAACCAAATTCATAAAAATCAATTATGGTTTCTGTTTAGACATAGGTTCGATTGAATTGGTTATGCCAATGTGCTTAAACTAAATCTCACTATATTGAATTTTGGTTAATTATTATTTAATTGTTATTTGTGATAATTAAAAATTCTTACAAAGTTTCACTAGTTTAGTATAGAGTATATATCTTGTCATGTAGAGAGAATGTTAAGGGTTTAAATTTTGTCAATTCAATATTGATCCTTCATAAAATTTTCAAATTTATCAGAAGAAAAAAAAATCTATCAAGATTTATATTTTAAACGTATAAAGTAAATATGCATATTTTAATGTTGTGCATGGTGCCTATCTTTTAAGTCTTCACGAGCTTTCTTCACAACTAAAAAGCATATATTCCATTATGGCGAAATGTGGGGAATAAAAAGTAATGCATGTGGCAGTGGCAAACTGCTTTAATTATGGGGAAGCCAAATAAATAATTATATCAAAATCTTGATCTGAAATTTATTCTTTGATTGGCTATAAATAGAAATGTCAAAACATAGTAACGGCATCGACATGCAGTAGTCAAACAAGAGAAGAGAGGTCTAACATGAAGATAAGAGTCTTGTTTGAAAGCCAAGGATGACTTGCCTGAAATATATATGTATACTTGAACCCTGATGTAGGGTTAATTTTCAGGCATTCACCTTGGCTTATTTGACAGGCTCTTCTTTGTCATGCTAGATCATCTTCTCTTCTTTTCCAACAATAAGGCATAGCTTCTCTTTTGGGTCATTTAGTGGGGATGAAATAATATCATTTGACTAGTGAATTTTGGCCTAGTGTACTGAAATTATTAGATTGAGAATTTAAATTGTATTATTATATATTTAAGAGGAAGAGAAATCTTACATGAAGATAACAGTCTTATTTGCTAGCCAAGGATGACTTGCCCATTCCACCTAAGAAGTCACTAGGGGAATGAATTTCCGGCTAGCACCGAGCAGTCTCCTTGGCTAGCTGATAAGCTTTTCTCTCTCATGCTAGCCTCTCTCTTTCTTCCCTGTCTCAACTCATTCGTTTCAACTTTGTCCGAGGTATAACCACCTAGAAGTTTTTTGCACTTGTTAAATTTAACAGTAAGTACATATCCCATATGGATAAAAAGACTCAAGTTAATTCAAATCTCATTTTCTCAATACTTAAAAAAAAAAAAAATCACATGCCAATCAAGTGTTATTTGAATTATCTTCTCATTTCTTTAAGGATACGAGAAATTTGAGGTTTCAAATTCGAATATTTCAAACCATAAAAGTTATTATCAATTTAGTAATAGAAATTAAAGAGAAGGATTATCTCTCTTATGTAGCCTACAATGTTCCAATGAACAAAAGAAAAAAAAAATCTGAATTATTTATGTATCCAAGATTAATTAAATTATATATTAATATTTTTTTCCTCTTTCAGGAGCTCTACTCAATCTGAATGATACAATAGGAGGTAGCTCATCGTTTTCCTAAATACAGTCCACTCAATTGCAACTAATCTGAATAATATTTATTAGGACATGTTAGCTTGAATTGCAAGTCCATTAATGGCCACTTCTGTAATTGGCAGTTGTAGATTATTCAATTTGCAACTAATTGAGTTTCCACATAAGGGCGTAAACAAGTCGAGTCGAGTCGAGTTTTGTAGTATTCGAACTCGAGCTCGGTTCTAAAAACTCAAGTTCAAGCTCGAGCCGAGTATCGAACAGCTCAAACTCGAACTCGAACTCAAGCAAAATTAACGAGCTCGAGCCTAATTGAGTAAGGAATAAATTGGGCCTAACCGAATTTTAAATGAGCTATCTTGAGCTCTACTCGGTTTACTTACATAAATTTATCAAAATATCAAATAAAGTAATATATAAAAGGCAAAATGGTAATTATACAAAAGCTTCATTAGACTCGCGAGCCTGTCGAACCAAGTATTAAAAAGCTCGAACTCAACTCTTCTAGCTACTCGAATAACTTGAGCTCAATTCAACTTACACCGAGTCGATTTCGAGTAATTTCCAAGTCAATATTGAGTAGTTCGTGAATTGACTCGACTCACTTATACCTCTATTTCTACGTATAGTATTATTTGTATTGCCTTCAAAATTATAAGATTGTAAGTTTAAGTTCTAATTAAAAAAGAAAAAAATATATGGTTCCAAATTACTAGTCAGTTTATGTAGCCATAGTATGATACATGGTGCAATCGTGCTTTAGCTTTCTGTATGATATGCCTTTTGAGTTTGTGATAATGTAAAATTGTAAACAATATCTATCTTTTGAAAGCAAAAGGGTAATTTTGTAGTCATAAAACATCTAGCATGAAAACCACCTTTCAAATTTGATATAATAAAATAAAATTATTCTCTATCTCACCTGTCAATCCTGAAAACATAGCATTGTTTTTATGATAAAAAATTTCAGTAACAATGCATATTTCTAGTTAGCTAAGGAGGATCTCTATATATCACCATAAATACTATTAGAATCCATTTGGATTGCTAGTTATTTAAAATGATTGATAATTAGAACTTGACACGCCATGCCTATTTTACATTATTTTACATTTTAAGCTCAAATCTAAATTTACAATAATTTTAAATGATCACCTGTACGCCCTAATAAACTTCATAATTAAATCAAGTTATCAGATTTCGTTAAATTTCATAATTGATTTATTTTTAGGTATAAGTAACTCTAAAAACAAAGACAACAAAACTTTTACATGAAATGAATAGAAATTCTTATTGAGTTAATACTGAAGCAAATTTTGAAAATAGAATCTCACAAAAAAGGAATAAGGTCGAAGAAATTCGGTTTAAACAGCTCACTTTGTTGGAAAAAAATAAAAATTATATCTTGAAGGGCAAATCGACATGGGAAGTAATGGCCCGATATTCTCATTATATCTTGCTTTTTTCTTTGGTTAACTCAAGGATGATAATGGCAGGATATGGATAAGATAATATAATATCTTTATTTTTATCTAAAAAAATACATATTTATCCATATTTATACCCATATTAAATTTTAAATTATCCTTATATCTATAGAATTTCGGATAATCATTAGATAAACTATTACTTGAATAATTACTAAATTATTTTTAAAAATTAGTGTAAATTTAAATATAAATATATAATTACTATAAATCAATATATATTATATTCAAACAGATCATATCATATACTAAAAAATAAAAATAAAAAATTAAATAATTTAAAAGTTGTCCAATTATTCAAATGCAATATATTAGACATATCATAATTGAGAAGTTCAATTGCATAACTTCTAACATTGTGGCATCTAACTTAAAAGAAGAATGTTGAAAATAGTTAAGTCTAAAACTACACATCATAATATACTGAAAGCATACGGTGGAATATGTGAAAAAAAAAATTGATAATGTTCATCAATTAATAATTAATTGAATAAATATTTAGATTATAAATAAAAAATTAAATAAGAAAACTCTTATACCTAAGTATTTAACACCATCATCATTATCATCATATTAAGTGGCATAACCATATGTAACTAATGATATTAAATCTTCTATTTCAAAATTAGATGACACGTGAATAAAGTGAAAATGTTATATTATATTTTTCTTATAATGACATACTGTAATCCTTATTTATTTATATGTTTATATTTATTTTAAAAATCCTAAATATTATAATATCATAAGTTAGCCCAATCAATTCTAGCCCAAATATTATTTATGTTAACTTGTGTAATTGTGTATGTCTATATATAAAGCATAGTTATGGGTGGGTTTGGATATCGGTAAAGCATTGCAATTTCCATATTCTACTCAAACTAAATGCCATTTTTCGAATATCTATTTATCCGTACTCATTACCTAGTCAATCTAGGTATTATTTGTTTTGATTGGATATAATTTCAGTGGATATCTATAAATAGGATATAAATTGCCACCCTTAATTGTTTTCCCCATGAGAGAATGGCCTTAGTAAAGAACAATATTTTTTTTTTATAGGACACAGCAACCCAATTTATGAACCATTGCAATCTCCCCATCTTATACGTAGTGCATTGTCTACGTTTGACTTCAAATCTATAGTACACTTCGAGAATAAGTCATAGAATTAACATTTATCTTTTGTCCAATTCAAAGCATCGGGATTCACTGGTAACGCTTTTGCTTTCATTCTCTCGGTAATATATACAAACACCTTCCATGAGTATTCTCAAAGAACCAGTGATAACCTTAGCTTGCAGTTGACATATGTACATCAGTTATGCATTGGCCGCCTTCTTATTATTTTTTTTTTCCAAATTTTCGACAACACTGTTTGCGAATTGAGAATTTGACTTGAAAACTATGCTGTGTCCGCCGCTCACAGCATGCATGTTTCCATTAGGCAATTAGCAGTTGTTGACTTTCTTTTTTTTTTATTTTGACTTAATATTTTTACCGTTGCACCTTTTCAGCAAAATAGAACCAATACTGGTAAATATTTTTTAAAAGACCTTATTTTGGTTAATATTTTTCAAATCAACTCATTTTATTAAATATATATTTTCACCCTACTTTCGTAAATGGTCCATTTTATATCCAGTTCATATTAAAGCCTCCCAGGAGTATCAGATGCCTCGCTTATGAACCTGTATCGATCGGTAAAAACATTCCATAACAAAAGTAGAAGAGAAAGAAGATATCCACTTATTGAAGGCTCGAAAAGAGTTGCAGAATACAATTACAATGCATTATATCTTCTGTGATGTTGGCATTGCCAAGGAAACCCCACTTCCAGCCGGTAAATCCTTCCATTGTTGAGTAATTGTTTTGATCTGAGTGTAAAAGTTTACTCCAGCTTTACCTGCAACTCGAAGTAAAAAAAAAAAAAAAAAAAAATCATTTTCTTGTTTAGGAAACTTTTAAAATATGTTATATTGGTATCTAAATTTTTTAAAATATGTTATATTGGTATCTAGACAAATTTTCTGATCTATCGAATTTCTCAACTTTTAAAAATAATATCATATAAATATTTTTACCTGTTTTACTGTCAATAGAATAATGATTTACAAGTCTAAAATCTCAACTATTAAAAATAATATTATATAAATGTTTTCCTGTCAATAGAACACTGATTTACAAGTCTAAAATCTCTAAGGTTAAGGAAAGGAAAAAAAAAAATTTTTTTTCTTTTTTTTGTTCGTGGAATATCAAAACAAGATTTTAAATAGCGTTAAAAAGTTGCAAATAAAAAAAGATGAAAGTTACAAATCAGAACGGATAAAAGTTGAGAAATTCGTCAGACAAAAAAAAAAATTATCCAAACACCAAAATAATAGAGTTCAAAAAATTCAGACACTATCGGTGTAATTGTCCTCTTGTTTAGTATAAATTCAAGAACTATGCCTCGCATAACAAGCTTTATGTCAGTTAAGGGAGAAAAAGGTGACAGATGCATAAAATGATAAAAGCAAGACAAAGATATACAGTTACTAATATTTACCGTAGAAATTCAGATCGCCTGCAAAAGATGCCTTGGAGCCAGTAAATGAGAAAAAGGGCAATGGAACTGGTATAGGAACATTGATGCCAACCTACATTAAAATGAATCATGTCAAATAAATATTTCATAAAAATTTTACTATGAATCTGTTCCGAGCAGAAATGAACTTTTGCTGCGAACAAAATATAATTTCTAATTAATTACAGAACAAAATCACCATTTTCCTTTTATTTAGTACTATCCACAAAATATCAACATAAAATGGGAATGTGTTGCTGCTAAAATCATGGCTCCATAAAACAAATAATTTATACACCTGTAACTTTATCTTTAAACAATTATCTCATGGTACAGTGCTCCTCGTTAATATTACCTGGCCAGCCTCTATTTCAGTCTGGAATTTTCTTGCAGCTGCACCCGATGTAGTAAATATGGAAGCTCCATTTCCATATCTGCATGCATTACCCAAGCATGAAAAGATTTAATACAAAGAAAAATGATAATTTAGGCCAATGAAGTCAGTTTGAGGACATACTTATTTCTGTTAACAATGTTGATGGCTTCTTCAAAACTATCAGCCTGAAGGTTTAAAAAAAAAAAAAAAAAAGAGATGTTATTGAATTGTCACGCTACTCGATCAGAGCCTAGTTGCAAGAGGAAAAGAAAAGCACTCAACCCACTTCCATGCATAGAAGAACTGGCCCAAATATTTCCTCCTGCAAAGAACAGAAAGGCAGAGAGAAGTCTGTTATTTTTTTCCCCCCATACATCCAACGTCCGAGTCTTTCTGTTGTCTAAGAAGTTACAGTTTTTCCTAAAATCTAGTTTACTCAGAGCATGAACAATACCTTGTAGCACTCCATATCAGCTGTGACACCTGATAAGATGGTAGGACCAATAAAATTACCCTGCTCATATCCCGGAACCTAGTTGAAATCATGAATAAATTGTTAACTTGACCATTTCTGATTATAAAACCTGAAAGGCTCTGTTATGTTAATGAAGAATAAAGCACTCAATCAAGGACCAAAGATATGGTTTGATTGACAAGGCAATCAAGGACTCAAAACCCTCATGACAAGGCAATCAAAGCAACAAGCCTGTGGCAGGCCAATTTTTTTAGCTACTTCTTACAATAAAAAGATAAGGTTTTTTCTTCCTACTGATTTCCAAATTGCTCCCTAATTTCATGCACATAATCCTTGCTCCAGTCTGCAACTATGTATTATCCTTGCCAGAAACAGTTTATAAGTTTGATTGCCCGATCCTTATCCAAAAAAGGAGTCTCTGGTACTTGTAACAAAATAATGATGCAAGCAAAACATAAAATGTAAAAAAAGATACCACTATATTTCTTCCGTCAAGCAGTAGTTTGGCACCGCTATCAACGCCACTTTGAATCAGTCTGTATATTCGTTCCTTGGCCTGTGAATCCAGAAAAATTTCCAGTAACAATAATAAGCTCACTTGAAGCATGAATATTGGAGAGGAGCATCAATAAGTTCATACTAGGCATGATGCACAAAAAAATAGTAGAAATTCAAAAGTACTTTCATTCTCATAATATTATCATCTGAATTGGTGAGAGTCCTGTAATTTACATGAAAGATCATTAAAACATTTACTATACCTGTTTGCTAATCACTGGACCTAGGTCTGCATCAGGCTCCGTTCCAGCATTTACTTTCAGAGCTTTTGCACGCTCCACCAGTTTATTCTCCCTGGAAAATGTTGACAAAAATATCTTTTATCCTACAATACCTTTGTTGCCAATTGTCCATGACTACTAAAAACATCTTGGTGTACCATGTAAAGTGATAAAATGTGTAATGAAATGCAGTCTATAAAATGGCCAAAACTATGGTACACTATTTCTATTTCTCTAGGATGATTCGTCAATTGCCAAGAAACAGTAGGTGAAACATGAGAAACGGCCATTTCTAATTATTCATCCAGTTATCAAGATATCTTGCATATTTTAGTAAATTCTTTTTTTATTTTTTTTGTTTAACTGATATTTTATTGAATTCCTGTTTATTGTTGATTTGGGTGATTTTACAGTTTTATAAATTCATGGCAGCAGCCAACACTCCAAGGCCACTAGTTTTAAAAGAGTCTATGATGCATGTAGCTAACTGATAGCAGATATTCTGAAGAACTAGTAAGAAATCCTCAGGATTATGTGATAGATTAGAATGCTTTGAATTTTGCTTAGTTTCCTAATAAAGTATTATATGATTTCCAGAATTCTGTTGCTAGGAAATTGCTTTTGTGTGACTATCGCTAATAGCCTATTTAAGTCTCTTAATCCTAACCTGTTTCAATGCAACATAACTGCAAACAAGCATAGCTCTTTAAGTGCTCATAAGCATAAATCACACTTAAATTTGGTGAAACAACTAGGAGCAAATATTAAAAATTAAGTCGAAGTGTTAGCCTTCAAAAAAAACTTAAAATAGTGCAAAATGAAACACATGAAAAGAGGGGGGGACATCATGATACCATGATTTTGAGTCTCCAACAAAAACTACTGTGCTTAGTGCCATGCACCGCTGTCCAGCAGCACCAAAACCTGCAGCAACTAGGGCATTTAAAGTAGCATCCATGTTTGCATCAGGCAAGACAATTCCATGATTCTTGGCTCCCATGTTGGACTGAACAAAATAATAATAAAGCCAATCAATTTCAACTTCAGACATTGCAAGGTAATCATATTGCCACAAGCAAAGAAAATGAGCTTACCTGAACTCGTTTCCCTTTAGCTGACGCTCTTCCATATATGTGCATGCCAGCCTTTAGATGTGTCAACACAAATGTGAAATAAGAACGTAACTATGATACAAGTAACAGTATGCAGATGGCTTACACAACAACCATGAATAGGAAATCAAAGGTTTCTACCAACTACACAGCCAGTTAAGGATAGACATCCTTAAAATATGAAGCAGAAGTTCAGCTTTCACAGAATGAACATGGTATTATTACCACCATGATGGATATCAAGCAACGCAAACGGTAGGAATACTTCAGATGCATGTACTTCAAGAAATATACTGTCATTTTCATTTTCATCTTCATCTTTCAATTCATTTATACACAGGAAAATGCATAAAATGTGCCTATCTGTAGAAAATACAGTACTGTTTCCTTAACCTGGAAACATGGAAATTAAAATTGCTCATTCTTTGAAGTTGGAAAGAATAGACAACCTGATTCTCTAAGAATAATGTGTTCACCTATGTTTTCAGACCCCGCTAGTCATAAAATCGGTGAAGGCAGAGGGTCACGGGTCAAAGGTTCAGCCAAAGTCGAAACTGAGGTTGAACCATAATTGAATTAAATATATAAAAAATATTACGTACAGTATATTATAATTAATATTACTTATTAAAAATTATAATAAATAAAATAAATTTAATTAGGTAATATTAATTAACAAATTTACTAAATAATATTTGAAATAAAATTTTCAATCATACTATTTATGTTAATAAGAATTATGTTATTTAGTAATATATATAATTTTGTTATGTTACTAATTTATTAGGTTTGAGAAATATAAAATTTAATAGATATAATTTTTTAAAAAAATAATAAATATAATTTGTGAAATTGGAAGGAGATAAATAATTAAATTATTTTATTATATTAAATATATAATTTAGGAAAAAATGACAAAAGCATTACATGGTGTAGTGGAGAATGCATTGAAAAGTATGCTAAAACTCTAAAAAATAAAACCGGGATAAATATCTAGACCAAACTGGCCAGTAGTTTCCTGGTCCGACCAGCCAGTTCAGTCCTGGTTTTACAACATAGGTGTTCACCTTCTATCACAAGAAACATATTTTCAGCAACTTTCTGCTTTTTGGAAAACCTTCCACAAGTAATCCGGTCCCCAACTTTACAAAATTTGAGACCATGGCTATAGGCATGTAAAAATAATATAGGAACTGAAACATCAATGCAAACAGCTATGAGTAACTTACAGTATTGGAACCAACAAAAGAAATAGCTCTGACGTCGTCATCATCGCAAATAGCATTTACAATATCCTGTCACAAAATTAAAGAAAAATAACGAAATGAGTGTATCATAGATAATATATAAAACCACATAACAAGTCCACATCTTAGAATATAATTGTGTTAGGCATGTTTTAGCCCTACAATAATGCAGATGTTTTTTTTTTTTTTTTTTTTTTTTTTAAAGTCATTCAAGTGAAAATCTAAAGTTCTTAAAGTTTAAATATCCAGCATTTTCTTTACATCTTTTCTTAGGAAGATGGATGCAGTGAATTAAGCTCAAGAGAGCTGGATAAATATAGCATATTGTTCAGTCAAAGCATACATTGGTGCCATGAACGATATTTAAGACACCATCAGGCAGACCAGCTTCCATTGCTAACTCTGCAAGTATTAGAGAAGCCCCTGGCATAACACCAAAAAAGAAAATCAAAGTTCGGAAAGCAGTATGAAAATAAATTTTTTACGTTTCCCATGTCATGAAATTAATAAAATAAAGGCTTTTGGAAAATGACACAAGCTGTTTAACACAGACCCACTTTCATTCATTTATTGAAGTCTATCCAAATGTATATTTCTTAAATGTTAAAAGAACACAGAAATTATACTTGCAAAACCTGATATCTGGTTAAAAATACAAAAGCTTTGAGTAAAATGTATCTATTTTTCTGATTTCAAACTGATAGAAACTGGAAACGACCCAAAGAGCACCACACACACACACACAAACTATATATATATATATATATATATATATAAACAAATATGCAGCAGCGAGATGCAGAGAATATGAAATCCTTGGCACTACAATGTTTGTTCTCCAGCCCAGAACTTTCCAGGACTTTCAATACTGACCTTTTTAACACGAGTTCAATGATAAGAGGGACAATCTAAATGTTAAAGTCATTTTCACAGACTTTTCAAATTCACCAACTATGCTCGATAGAATAAGAGAGGAAAAGCACTAATTACGGAAGTAAATACCATATGATACAAAATCCTAGCTTCCAAATGCTCCTTTTTTCAAAGGATGTGATCTTGCAACTATGCAAAGTCCTACCTTTCTCAATCCCATGTGCTTCACCCATAAATGGAGGCTACACATTCAATGCAACTAACTTCTGAACAAGTTTATTGATATATATGACTTATTTGCCATCATTTGTATGATAGAGACTAATGATAATTACTCTTCAAAGTTATTAACAAGTTAACACTCACCCGGATCTTTCTCTGATGGTTTTAAGACGAAGGTATTGCCACATGTAACTGCAACAGGGAACATCTGCAGTAAAGTAACAGAAACAAGAAATTAATTATTTTTATTTTGTTCTAGAACTGAAAATTCAATTGCTGATAACCAGAAAAGCCCGCTAATTTTTGTACACTCATGAAAATTAAAACATAGAAATGAAACAAGGTTTCCACTCATCTTAAACACAGCATTCAAATTTCAGCCTCTCAGTAATGAGATGTGGGAATATACTAAAATGTGGTTAAGGATCAATCATAGATTTAAACTTAATATTAGCAATGGAGATGAGAACAAAAAATTCAAAATGTGAAGAAGAATATTGAAGGTTATACCCATAAAGGAATCATTGCAGGAAAGTTGAAAGGGCAAATCCCAGCACATACACCAAGTGGCTCTCTAACGCTGTAGGTGTCAATTCCATTTGATACATTAGGGACATACTCACCCATTTGCAGAGTAGCCATTCCACAAGCATGTTCCACCACCTCTTTATGAGAAAATGAAAGAATTAACAGAGCAAACTGACAATTAAGCTCTATCATTTATTACCAGAAAAGCTTCTCGAACAACAAATGGGAGACAAAATGGACTAACCAAGCCCACGGAACACATCACCATGCGCGTCCTTCAAAGTCTTCCCTTGTTCAGTAGTTATATTCATCGCTAGCTTATCCTACAACAAGATTGCAAAATTCTGGCTATCAAAAGTCCACTTGGAAAAGGATAAAGTCAAATACAACAAGGCAACCGAAAATCTAACATGCTTACAATGTCTCTACGAATAAGCTCTTGGAGTTTGAACATAATGCGTTGGCGGGTCGTAATTGGTGTGGTACGCCAAGATGGAAAAGCCTGCTTTGCTGCATTCACTGCAGCTTTGAACTCATCATTTGTTGTCAAAGGAACTTGTGATACAACGTCTTGCGTTGCCTATTACCAAGATTGAAATCAATCAAAACCCAAAAAAATAACTACTTCAACAATAAATTCAATATAACATAAAAGAAGAAGTTCAAAGCACTCACAGGGTTTATCACATCAATGGCAGAAGATGATTGCGAGTCAACAAATGTCCCTCCAATAAGATTTGGAACCCTCTGATCAATAAAACAATAAATTCAATATCTATCCAAGAGTGCCAATATAGAATTACCTCTGTGTGTGTGTGTGTGTACATAAATCATGTTCCTTCTTTTCGTTGGAATGAAGAACTCAACTAAACAACAGAAATGGTTCATAATAATTTCTCCATGAACATAATTTTATAAGAAGCTTAATTTGAATAAACCTAACATAATAATGCTGGAATAATTTGATGAAATTGAGGGTTTACTTCGAAGATTATTACAAGTATACTGTTGGAGATGAGAGAAGAACAAGTTTTTGGTTTGATCCGTGGGTTAATGGCTCTGCTCTGATTGATCAATTTCCAGCCATTTCCATTGCTGATACTGATGTAGGGATCTGGGCTATAGTAACTGATGTATGGAGCAGAGGCCGTTGGAGGCTGCCTTATCCTTAAAATGAGGTTACAGAGAAAGCTTGGAATTTAGTGAAAATTGGTAGTTCCCCACAGGAGGGAATTACGGATTCTGTGTCTTGGTCTCTTACTAAGAATGGAATTTATACTATGGCTTCTGCTTGAGAGGTGATTAGGCCTAAAGCTTGTAAGGTTATTTGGTGGCAATTAGTGTGTAGTAGTGGGCATGTTCTCAGTATAGTTTTATTTTGTGGTTAGCTTTAAAAAACAGGCTTGCTGTGAAGGGCAGATTGGTGGTGTGGGGTGGAGAGTTGCAGGATGGGTGTGTTTTTTGTGATGCTCTTTCTGAAACTATTGATCATATGTTCTTCCAATGTCCCTTTGCTAAGAGTATTTGGTCTGTGGTTTTGGGTTGGTGTAGTTTTCATAAGGGAGTGCTGACTTGGAGGCATGAAGTGAGCTGGTTCTCTAGGAAAACAAAAGGAAAATCGAGGTTAGCAAATTTAAGGAGAGTTGCCTTTGCTGCAACTGTTTATTTCTTGTGGCAAGAGAGGAATGTTGTGGTTTTTAAGGCAGAAGTGAAGAGCAAAGAGAGAGTTCTGGGTAAGATTAAGATCGCCTTGGGGTCTAAATTTGAGCATAATGGGAACAGAAGGGGATCTGATTAGTTGCTGGGAGTGGTCTGGTCTGCTTGCTGAGTTGTTTGGTGCAGTTGGTTGGGTCCTGGTCACAAGGCTGCTTCCTGTTTGGTCTGATCTGCTGGGCCTGTTTCTTCATTGCTGTTTTCAAGTTTTGGTTTGTTTTTGTGTAGTTTTTTTGTGTCTGTGTTTTTTGATTCTTTAGCTGTGGCGTTTTTCCCAACTTGGTGTTTTGGTGTTCTTGATCGTATATCATCTTCTTTGGAAATAAAATAATTTTTTTCCCAAAAAAATAAACATAAGAATTAAGGAAAGAACAACTCAACTAAAGCAAGATGTTTATTCAAAGTTTAGTGGAACTTTTCCTCTCTTTTCCTAGCACTTCTCAGTTACCAAACAGGTAATAAAGCTCTAAATCATTTATATACAAAATATTACCAGAGGTTTACGCTGGTGAGTAGAAGGCTGAGTAGCAGTAGAGTAATAAGAGCTCCTCAAAGCAAAGATCTGAGACCTCAAGCTCCTCAGATTTCTCACTGAAAACAAATAATAATTAAAATTCAAAAAACACAAACAAAAGTCAAAATTCAATAACTTGAAAATCAATTATTATTTGATAAAAATTTCACAATACCTTGTTGAATTGAAAATTGAAGCAACATCTCTTCGTCCTTTCCTTCTTCTTCTTTCTTGATTTTACTGGTTCGATAATATTCTTCTAATGGCGAGCCAGAGAGTGATTACTGATTTAGAGCAAACCCGATGCACTCTTTGTTGGAATCTAATGTAAAATTTTAAGCAAATAATTAATTTATCTTAATAATTTATTATTAAAAGTTTTGAATATATAATTTCACTTGAAAAATTAATTTAATATAATTGATATGATATAAATCTTAAAAATAAATTAATTTTTTCTCTTAACTCTTTTATTTAAGACGGCTTAGTTAATGAAATAACATTTATATTAATATGTGTGTAATATATAAGTAGGTATGTAAACCCTAATAGATAAAGAGAGAAATATAATTATTATAATTTAATATAATACGTTAATTACATAACTAAATAAACGGTCAAAATTAATTAATTATTTAATTATTATTTAGACTTTATAAATAACCCAATATTTAATTACATTCTAACATCTGACTGTTGGATTATGCTAACGCACCAGATATTCACTACAGGACACGTATACATATTTATCTAAACATATAAAAATTACTCCCTTCGCATTTGACACTTTAATTTTACATTTAATTTATTTCTCTATTAAATATTTATATTAATTTTTTTTATTTTTTATATCAAAATTAAAAATAAAATATTTTAATTTTTCTCTAAAATTATAATAATTTTATTAATTTATGTGCTAAAATATTAAATACAATAACGAAACTAAAAAAAATCATAAAAACAACAAAAAATATATCAGCTTATTATTTTAGTACTAGACATTGATGGTGGTTGTGTGAAAGTCGTTGGGGGCGGACAAATTTTGAGGGGCTAACGAACAAAAAGTACTCATATAAGAGAATTTTTTTTTTTAGAGAGCAGCAGCCCCCTCTATATATATATATATATATATATATATATATATATATATATATATATATATATATATATATATATATATATATATATGAGTGGTTCCACTTTTGCTTAAACGACTAATATTTTTAAAGAGATTGTAGTAAATGAGAAAATAATAATTTTTCTTTTACCAATAAAATTACAATTACATATGAAAAAAAATAAACTGAAATAAATCAAATACTCTTAATATATATTAAAAGTTGACCTAAATTTTTTGAAGATTACTTTTTTTACACCAAAACTCGAGGGCACGTAACAAGCAATATACAAGAGTGATATACGTAGTTAGCAGTATCCGTAGTAAATTTGACATCACACAACATGGCAAACCATCCCATAATAGGGCTATGGGCCCATACGTTAAGCAAATCCAATATAACATTAATTTAAATCAAAGTCACACTGGCTAACTAAAATTATTTTCTCAAATTATCATATTACATATAACTGGCTTCTGCTTAACAACCCATTCCTCAACTCAAAATATACATAATAACTAATAATAAATAGAATACAAATTTCAAAAGTAACATTGTGGAGTTTTAAAGTACTAATATAACTATACACATATTATTTACATAACTCAATACTTAATAATATAGAATACTGTTGAAAAGATAAAAGGCAGTTTAACTCAAATCAAAACCCTTCACAAGCTCATTCCACCACCTGAAAAATATAATTTGAATAAGAATGAGCGTTCAACTCAATGAATAGTATTAGCTAATATATTAATCAGGTACCCTATAAACATATAGCTAATATTTATGCCAATGCAATGTGCCACAGAGCCAGACAAATCATATAAGCAAATAAGGATGAAATACAGTTCACAGTACCACACTAATACTCAATTTAGGGAGTCGATCCCCCTATCTTGGCTCTTTGAATCTAACAATCTGTCTCTTATGTCCAATGGGACCGGCCATCACTGGTCTGTACCACACAGCTTTAACCCGACTGACAGCGGTCTTGGCAATAAGCAGGCCCTACCAGCATCTACCTATTATAGC
>CANTUT010001220.1:257500-291731 GCA_947687605.1 Reutealis trisperma
TGATTTTTTATTTATGAATAGTATCTTTTCTTATTTTATACTTTTCTGAGGGTGTATAATTTATTTTACTCGAAAATTCTCAAATTAATGTTTAGGATAGAATTTTTGTATGTATTGGGAGCATTTTTATTAGGAATATTAAAAAAAAAATGGCATCTTAAAAATCAACTGCATAGACTTAATTCATAACATTAATTAATAAAGTTCTGAATAGGCTATATTTTTAAGAAAATTATTATACTAATTTGTAATTATAAGAGATCTTTGAGACTGAATTATAATTGACTTTTTACTATTTATTACTATAATTGTTAATTATAAAAGTATTTTAATACACTTTTTATATATATCAAATTTTTTATTATAAAGAGGTGTTTCAAAAAATAAATTTTTAATAAACTTTTATTTTTAAAAAATAAAGAAGAGAATTGATTTGACTCTCCGTATCTAAATAGCCAAATATTACTTTATATTTCTAACTTTAATTAATACAAATCAAATTTTTATGCACTTTATTTAAGATAATTTTAGTATTATTTATTATATTGAACAAATTTAAAAAATTAAAAATTAAAATAATTAGTACTTATAGGATAAATTAAAATAAAATATAAAATATAAAAAATTTATTAAATTTAAATAAAATTTTTCATTTTCTATCAATTAAATATTATCTAATAAATAAAATATATTTTTTAAAATAAAAATACCTTTGAATATTCTCTACATATTATTATTATTATAATGGCATTGTCGTAACCTGCAATTGGATAACATTAAAATACGGAGAAAACAAAGACAGTTGATGCGACCTAATGTCATGTTGCACCTTCAATTTGACGTGTCGTGAAAATTTGAAAATGGAAAAAACTCATTTCAATCCAAATCTTTATTTGCCTCAAATGCACAGTGCATGTTTATAGAAATACTAAACTATTTTAGTATTCTACCGTAAAAAATTTAGTACACGATACCTTTTTTTTTTTTTTTTTTTTTTTAATAATTTAGCTTTATTGACTGAATTCAAAATTGAGATTTTTAAATTTAAAAGTGTTTTTTAATAAAATTTTTATATTTTTTTAAAATTATTTTTAAGGAAAAGCATAAAAATTACTATTTTTTCTAGAAATAAGTTTGAAAAATAATTTATTAAAAAAATAAGAATAAAATATTATTTCGTCTATGAGATTTGATTTAATTAACTATTTGATCCTTTCATTTTGTAAAACTAACTATTTAATCATTAAAATTTTATTCTGTCAATAAAATTAGTCATTTCATTTAAAATTAATCCAATTTGCTGTTAAAATAAAAGTGAAATAGCAAAAATAGCCTTACTCGAATGACTTAAAGCTTAATTTAATTAACTATTTAGTCTATATATTTTTGTTATTTTATCTTAATTTAATAGTAAATTGATAAATTTTAGACGGAAGCATCAGGACGGAATAAAATCTCAAGATTAAATAGATGATTTCATAAAATATAAAAATTAAATAATTAATTAATTCAAATCCCATGGACTAAATAGTAATTTACTAAAAAATAAATATAAATTAACTAAATCAAAAAAATTCTAAAAACGCTTCTTTAAGCCCTAATAATAATTTTAAACACACTGTAAATCCAAGATGTCTCCAGTATCATGGTCGAAATCATTAAAAAACTGGTCAAAATCTTTTTATCTGCTTTATCAATATTAGTTTCATCCATAGCCGTGAAAGAAAAGGTTGTTTGCACTGAAAGCTTAAGTGCATATTTCGACTTCAATAAAATTCCAAATTCAACTCCTCCCCCTTATTTGTAAACCAAAAATTATGCATGTTATTCATTGCCTAAATTAATAATTTTTTTTTTTAAGAAAGAAGAGATTGCATTAATAAGAAATATCAGAAATCAAAACATGCAACAGAAACTAGGTTGGATGGAAATATAGGTGAGCACAAGTCCGTATTAATTGAAAAATCGAACCAAACTGAAACAAAAATACAATTTCGGTTCGGTTACCATACATGAATTTTGATTTCGGTTATCAATTCAAAGAACCAAAATTATTTCAATTCAGTTTTGTTTTAGCATGTTAAAATACTGATTTAATTGAACTGAATTGAAATTATTAGTGTACATTTCTAAACCTATCTCTTTCTTTTCTTTCATAGCCGCCTCGTTCTCTCTGTCTACCTCTCTCTATCTCTCAAATTCTCAACCTCACTCTCAACCTCTCATTCTCTCACTCTCATTTCAGCCTCTCTTTCTCTCACTCTCATCTCATCTCATAATCGCCTCGCCTCAGACCTTCAGTCTTAAAATCTAGAATGAATATTTGCATGTTTTCCTGTGAATTGAATTTTGTTAATATGTGAATTTAATTCTGGTGGAAGTGTTGAATTAATTTTTGTTAATCTGTTTTGAATTGAATTTTGGTACATTATGATTCTTTTTTTGTAATTGTAAGGCTGAAATCTTTGTGATTATTTGCTTGCAAAAATCATATTTGTTTAAATTTAGGTCGTAAATTTAATCTTTTTATTTGGAAATTATTTGGATTGTAATAAGATTATTAGAATTATAATTTTCATCTTTTTATTTGGACTATAATATGATGGTACAATAAACAGTATGATATTATTAATTTATTATTAGCTTTACTAGGAGTAAATGGCAATGATAATGTTTAAGGTTCTAATTATAATATTCTTATATTTATTTTGACATGATTAAAATTTAAAAACAAAAATGTTATCAATTAGACCCATTAAAGTCTTATATGATTAAAATTGATGTTTTGTAAATAAAAATAAGTTTAAAAGAAAATATTGTGAAAAATACATGGTAAAATAGACATTTAACTGAAATAGGCTTATAGAAAATACAAAGGTTTGGCAAATAAAAAAAAAATTAAAGTTATTGGTTAAATTAAAAACAAAATTGAACCGAACTGAATTATTTCAATTCAGTTAACTTCGATTTTACATCAATATCAGTTCAATTCAATTATGCATATTTCAGCAATTCAGTATTTCGATTTTTTAGTTCAAGTCAATGACCAATGCACACCCCTAACTGAAAAGACCAGTTCCCTAAACCTGACAAAGAACCTGCTATCCTTACAAGACAATGAGCAGCAATGCTCACAGACCAACGGATAAAAGAGACTAATCTCAACAATAGGCTGAGCTAAAGCTCTACAATCATCTATAACAAGGCCGAAATAAGAACAAATTGAAGCTTTGCCTTGCAATGCATTGAAGACCAGCAGTGAATCTGTTTCAACAACTTTGGGCATTTGCTCTTCCTTCAACCAGCTTAATTCCTGCCGACGCTTCAACATCTTTAGGTGCCATACTACCCACCATTGCACTACACTTTGCAAAGCACAGGACACCTTCATGATTCCTAACCACAAAACCATATGACACACTTCCATTATTATCAAATTTAGCCCTGTCCACGTTCGCTTTTAACCAGCCAACAGCAGGTTTTGTCCAGACCATAGCCCCATCTACTTGTCTCATTTGCTGACCAACTGGGTAAGACTTTTTGCGAGCTTCCTTCCACTGAAACAGAAACCTCCCTGCCACATTGAGAACTTGGATCCAAAATTCTCATTCCACACAACATTATTTCTGTTCCTCCAAGTATACCAACAAAGCACTAGAGCTTAAGCTACAATCCTCCAAGCTACAGTGCTCAAAAAGAAAAGATAGCCGGTCCACAAAAGAACTCACAAACCCACAAGACCCGTAGCCATGCGATTCCAGCATTCTTTAGCAAAATGACAGTTAACTAGAGAATGTAATATAGATTCATCAGATCCCAAATTAATAAACTAGTTATCTAACATTCCTTTGCCTTAAATTTATGTATATATATATATAAAACAAGTAAATGCAACCAATCCAAACTGTGGATATTCCTATTTGTTGCCTCCTATTTCTCTTCCTACCGATACTAAAATAACATCTTGAATGATGCTAATAGTAATAACAGGCATGCGCTTCAGCTCATCAAATAGTCAAATGCTAGACCATAGAGCATGCAACAATATCTTGAAATGAGGAGATTGTTATAAACAAGGAGGTACCAATTTCCTGTAAACCAAAATATAAAAAGGAAAATAATCCTGCAAATTTCATTCATTCTATCACCTTCCTGGAATCTCTCCTATAATCTCTAAGGGCTTGGCAATTCAGCAATTGATACTTCTTCGCTTGGTAAATCTTTCCATTGTTGAGTTACTGTTTTAACTTGGGTGTAAAATTGAATTCCAGCTTTGCCTGCAGTGATTAAAATTGTTTTGACCTTCAACTTAAGAACTGAACATTGTCTAATGCAGAACATACAGGCTTCTCCAGTGAAAGTTGTATAGCAACGTTATTGAGGATCCATATATATACATATTTACCATCAAAGTTGACATCTCCAGCAAAGGATGGCTTGCAGCTGATAAACGAAGAGAATGGCAGCGGGACTGAGATAGGAACATTAATGCCAACCTGAAGAATGTCCAGTTCATGTTGAAACATCAGTGAGAACATTTAGAGAAACCATATTTTGTGGGTTTTGTGAAAAAATTAGGAAAAAAAAAAAATGCAAAACGTTGAACCTCTAAAAATAACACGAACACTAGCTATGCAGACTACATTTTAATTTTATATCCTAATTTTTTACCACCAAATTCAGCCCCATTACATGCTGCTCAATGCCACCTTACCTGCCCAACCTCAATGTCTGTCTGAAATTTTCTTGCAGCAACACCAGATGTAGTAAATATAGAAGCTCCATTGCTGAAACTGTGAGAGGATACATATATTAAAACGTGATACATTACATCAAAGAATTTGAATTTATAAGATGCTCAAGGAAAACTAAAAGTTGGGAATACTTGTTTCCGTTAACAATATTAATGGCCTCTTCAATGGTATCTGCCTGAGAACAAGAACAATATATGTTATGTTCTTCACTAACCGCTAGTTAGACAAATAGATGGATGGAGAACTGGCAAACCTGCATACAAAGAAGGAGAGGGCCAAAGATTTCCTCCTGCATGAATCAGCATGATGTCATGAAGCTTATGATGAAGTTAAGCTTACCAGAAATCAGCCAAAACCATCTCTATATACAAGACTAAAATTACCTTGTAACACTCCATGTTGACTGTGACATCAGATAAGATGGTGGGACCCATGAAGTTCCCATTTTCATATCCAGGAACCTAGCAGTGATGCACAAAATAACATCAGAAAATAGGTCTCCAGATGGATCCATTAAATGTCAAAAGCAGAAACACAACTGTAAGAATGCCTGTTTACTATGTAAACCATGTCACAATAACCAGACTCCTCTGCAGCAAATTGAATCCATAGAGAAAAAGATAGGAAGAAAAGTAATTTTTTGCAGTTTTTTTTTTTTTTTTCCCTGATAGCTAACAATAAAAAATTTAATGTTATTTTTCTTTTCCAATCTGTGAGACAAGGAACATTCATTAGAAACTGTATTCAGAAATATCTCATTTCATCTCATGATATAACTGCATGATATTTGAGATGACTATCCAGATGGAGGGCCAAATTATTGTGCCTGGCCAACAAAATTGCTGTGATACTTCAGCCATCATGCCTACAGACCTTTTACAGAACATAAGGAGACATATGAAACTTGTTAGTTTAAAAAGCAAACCAAACATTATCCTGCTGGTTGGTTATCATTATCTTGCTAGGAAGCTCATCTTCCTGGTCTCCCCCGTCATTGAAAATAGCCATGCTATATCAATATATGAGCCTTTTCCTTGGCCATGATCAATGACATGAACACAAACTTTCTTCTCGTAAATCTGTCTCTGACATCAGAATATATTTTAGCCTTTCACTTAACATAAAGCCTACTTTTTCTTTTGCCCTGACTATAGCATTTTAGATTCACATATTGTTGCTTATCCACAATCCCTAAAAACTTTAATTTACCCCTGAATTCTGGCCAGAGCGGTCAAAGACGACAAAATCAATCAAACAATGCAAGTTCCCAACGTAACTCTTGTCACCACTAGCAAACTTCAAATGGCATGCCCAAACAGAGCTAGAAGCCCTGGTGACCCAGGCCATAGGTCTCAAATTGATTATTGCTTACCCCACATGCAGCTAGGCTCTTTCTAAATGACTTTCAATTAGAAAAGCAATTACATTCTGCATATCATTTAATCATCTCCACAGAACCAGTGCAGCCACATCCATTATAGTTCAGGAGAACAAGATTACCAACGCTCAATCTAACTTTTATACAGACTCACTGCACCAAAATCACAGATCCTAGCAACTAATTATGAAACTCAACAGCAAGGTGGTGGAAGGGGCTTATGTGGGGTCATACAATGTCACACAATCCTGGAAAGTACTTGTAGCAATAACAAAGAAGATTGATAAACACAACATCAAACCATATACCACAATGTTTCTTCCATCAAGAACTAGTTTTGCGCCACTTTGAATGCTTGTTTGAATTAAAGTGCATATTCGTTCTTTTGCCTGTCAACAATAAAGAATACTTAGAAATTACAGTCATAAGTTACAGACACAAGTCATAACTAGACAGGGCATGTACACATGAAGAATGCAAAGTGGCCAAAAAGCAGCCACTGATGCCCAGCATCAGTTGCAAATTGGTTTCTTTCAAAAACCATGCACAATATAATTTTTTCTAAAATTTTAATGAGCCAAGTACTTTCAATTCACTATCTTGATTTAGAATCAAGGAGCAGATGGATAAGGAAAAATTCGATTAAAGTATGCACCTGCTTGCTAATGACCGGACCAAGCTCCGCATCAGGTTCAGTACCAGCATTTACATTTAGTGCTTGAGCACGTTCTATTAGTTTCTCTTCCCTAGCAAAAAGTGATAGAAAGCTCGTTTTCAAGAAGTGCTATTGTTATTTAATTGTTTTTTCATATATCAGTATCATTCATTTCAATGTGAATGGAAAGGAAAAATAGTAGAAATGATGAAGGAAGAAGCCTCAATTTAATGCATCTAATAGATTTGGATCTCTCTCTCTCTCTTTTTTTTTTTTTTTTTTACCTACATTTTTCCAATCTAAAACACCGAGGAATGGAACCCCTTGGGCAGAAGTATGATCTTTTAGAAAGCAAAATATTTTTGTTTATTTCATGCTAGGTCTAAGAAAAAAAACAAACTTAGTAAACAAAGTTCAATCTAATTCCTCAAATATCATATTTGAAATATGTCTCAATAATTCAAACTCTGAACTAAAAAAAATGACCTAGAAGCATAGAGAGATACTTAACAACAACATGTTATACAATGCATGGCAACTTGGATGATGACTAGGAACCTAGGTTACACAATAACAAAGAAAATTAGGGGGAAAATAAAAGGAGAAAGAAATCGCTGAAAACATGTTTCACCATTAACCACTCCTTGGACAAAAACCAAACCAAAAGAATCCTTGTCCACTAGATGATAGGTTTAGGATACACTCATTCAAGATACAAATAATCCATACGCAAATAATTTCAGGCCTTCATGGAATTTAACTCAATGTAGAATTAAACACAAATAAGATACCATGGACTTAGACCACCAACAAAGACAACTGTGCTCAGGGCCATGCACTTTTGTCCTGCACCACCAAAGCCAGCAGCAACTAAAGCATTTAAAGTAGCATCTACGTTTGCATCAGGCATGACAACTGCATGATTTTTTGCTCCAATATTGGACTGAAGGAAACAAGTCAACCAACCAATTTATATCCACTTTTGCATTCACAGAAAACCATCTTGATCATAAAATGAACTATCTATTGAAAGCAGATCAATGGAAGTTACCTGAATACGTTTTCCTTTAGTCGATGCCCTTCCATACACATATGCACCAGCCTAAAAGAACAGGACAAGAAAAATACCATTGATTATCAATGGAAATATCAAATCAATCGCCCAAAGCCCAAAATTAATTCAAGGATAAGAATAATCAAAAAGAATCACCAGGAAAAATAATAATGTTGCATGGAGGCAGCCTACTTAGGCATGTTTTGAATACATGACATGAAAAGAAACTTAAGCAGCCAAAAGCCAAGAATAGGGTGAATATACAAGATCCTTTGAAAGAGAGAAGTTTGAAAAATAGTAGTGGTGGGAAAATGAAGAGCTAGAGCACAAAGCAATCAAATTATTCGAATAAGTAACAAGCTGCAGCATGACAAACAGAATCTAAAAAACATTTATCTGATGTTTTAGACATGACAGCAGAAAGGAATGTGTTGTTAACATTTTCAGCATCCCGTAATACTGCTCTCGCCTCTGACAAAATATGACCATTGGAAAACAATTCCATCCTTCATTTTTTATGTTGATCATAAAACACCACAAGAATCCATCTCATAAGCAAAGAATAAATTATCAAAACAGAACTTATGGTCAGTTTGGAATTGAGTTTAAAAATGGTTTTGAAGATTTCATTTTGACATTTTTCTTTAATTTTTTGAAGCTTTTTAACTGTTTTTTGTAAGCCATGTTTAAGAAAGGCCAAAAAATATAGGTTTTCCCAAACCATGACTTTTCTAATCTCTGAATAAAGCAAAAGCATTTTAATCGCAATGCCAAACACACACTTAAAACTGACCATCTCTCTGTCTACCCTAGTCCCTAGCTGTCACAGCCACAATCACAGTTACAACTGCAACGACCCAACGAAACACCCCACAACCATACTGCCATCTTAAATGGATGTCATGTCCTTCTTGTATCTACTACAAGCTGAAATGTCTCATCCCCTTCCCTACATGGCTCTTTTCTGAATTTTGACTTTAGGTTAATGTATATTTTAACCAAATTTGGATATTAAGTGCATTAAGGTATGTGTAGTTGCATAATATGCTAACCCAAAAATTTGTTTCATAGATTTTCCCATAATATTAAGTGGTAATTTTTTATGCATATGGCCAAACAAAAAACTTTACTTCTTGACCTTAGCCTTGTTTTAACATAGAACCTTTACAAGACACATGGAATCTCAAAAGCATCATGCAGGTTGTACTTTTTGACCTCTCCCAGGAAGCAGGCTAGGAAATAACTAAACCGCAATCTTTAGCTAGTATATTAACACATGAAGATGTTTTATTGTCTTCGACTAAAAGTTCACAAACAAAACTTTGTGCACAAGTACTGAAATTCTTAACTGGAAAATTCTATAATTACATGCACCAGAGCGAGGTATCAAACTCTGCAATGATGAATAACTTACTGAATTCTGACCCACAAATGAAATAGCTTTGATATCATCATCATCGCAAATAGCATTAACAATGTCCTGTAACACAACAATATGAGAAAATGAGATCTGAAGAATGAAAAGAAGAATCATTTCAGAAACACAGCAAAAGGTAGACACATGAATGCACCAAAAGGATATTCAGTTGTAACACATTCTGATGAAGAATTTACGGCTAATGCAAATATCCTCAAAATATAAATTTTCAATACTTTGATGCATGTGTACTTGGCAAAGGGAGGGCAATAATTGTTGTGAGCTGATTTTAACCTTTGCTGCACACTCACATGGTCTAAGGAAAATCAGTAAATTCTTCACCTTACAATGGTGAAACCCTAAAGTCAAAGCAAAATCATGATTTTTTCTTAAAGTGAAACCTTACATTGGTGCCATGAACAACATTTAAGACGCCATTAGGCAAACCAGCCTCCATAGCTAACTCCGCTAGCATCACAGAAGCCCCTGCAATAATGCAAGATGGCATATTATTTTAATTTTGAAAGTGTCTTGCATTATGGAAAACCAAGTTGCAACCTCATATAAAAGAAAGATGCAGAAATCCTCATTAGGTCTTGGCAGCTAAACACCGTTATTCTTTTTTTTTTTTTTTTTTTTGGTCTTTTTCTACTTTCCAATGAAAACAATATTCCTCCTAAGGAAGAAAATATGAAAAACTGATCAAGAAATTCCTGTGAGAACAGATATTGATGATAGAACAAAAGGTAGCAGAAGCTCAACGAAGCAACCATTGGGATTGACCAAATTAACATACTGTATCTGCTTCCACATTAACCAAACAGGAAATTTGACTAAGGATGTAAGTGGAGTGTTTTTGAGTATAAATAGAGGTAGAAGTATCATCTGGTTTTGCTAAATGTAGCTATTAATCTGAGAAGAATCAGCCTACATTAACTCTTACAGAAGAAGTAAAGAGAAGATTATTTTAAAAATTTATTTGCAATAGCAAAACCACTATTGTTTTCAGAAAATAATTCCATTTCATGAAAATTCAAATGATTCCTCCTTTCAGTAACTTTTTATTGTTTGAACTCTGCTCTCAAAGATGGAAATGAGTAGAAGGCAGCATCCCATGGAGATGGAGAGTGAAAGGAAAAAGAAGAGTACATGTGCTGCCACAAGATTAGACATTGAGTTTTGCATGGCAAGCTACTAAATAAGTAATGCAATTTGCTTTACAAATTAGAACTCAAAAATGATTCAACTACAAGTGAATTACTAAAGCCAGATTAAAAGAAGGGTGGGATTGAAATCCAAAAATTTCTTGCTCAAATTTGCTTCAATTGTCATGCATTAGATAAAATCTTATCAAAGTACATATAAAACCAATTAGACTGGTTAAAATGTTTTTCATTATCACTACCATACACCATAGCATGAATAGAAGAATACGAGTACAGTATAGGAAAGTATAGCAGTCGGAAGGTGTAGCGATCACCTGGATCTGTCTCTGATGGCTTCAGAATAAAAGTATTACCACAAGTGACAGCAACAGGAAACATCTGCTAACAAACAAATTTGAAAAAAGAAAACATAAAATAATTAAACATCATAAATAAACCATATGGTTCTCTTATCATTTCCCTTATGAAAGCATAGATGCACCATCTAAAGAAAGGCCAAAAACCTAAAAGCACAATGACAGGCTCGTAGGACTACGAGAATCATGAATGCTACTCCAACACAGCCACTATCATCTTGTTTACTTCTCAAGAACGTAGTTACAAAGACAATGGCAGTCCTATGCACTGCATACTCTAGAATAATATTGTGTCCAGATCAATGGACAATTAATAACATAAGGTGAGAGTACTATAGACTTACCCATAGTGGGATCATAGCTGGAAACTCGAATGGGCAAATTCCAGCACAAACACCAAGTGGCTCTCTAATGCTATAGGTATCAATACCATTAGATACGTTGGAAACAAACTCTCCAATCTGCAGTGTTGCCAATCCACAAGCATGTTCCACCACCTCTACGAGGGAACATCCGAGACTTTGTAGAACAAAATAATCACAAATGAGATCGGTCATAGATAACATATAGAAGAAACTAACCTAGGCCTCGTGACACATCAGCATATGCATCTTTTAAAGCCTTTCCATGTTCAGTAGTAATGCTCATGGATAGCTTATCCTGAGAAAGAAATAACTGTAATTTAATATCTACCAGATGTTAAGTATGTAAATCCAAAAATTTACAATGTCTTTACAATGTCCCTCCGGATAAGCTCTTGGAACTTGAACATGATTCGTTGGCGAGTGGTAATTGGTGTGCTTCTCCATGATGGAAATGCCCGCTTTGCTGCAAAAACTGCAGCTCTGAATTCCTCATTTGTTGTCAAAGGAACTTGAGAAACAACTTCTTGTGTTGCCTATCACATGTAAGCAACAGAAAGGAATCACTAAATATTATTGAACTGATATCAGTGAGAAAATAAAACAAAAGGAACTTCTGAGGGCATTATCTAAACTTACTGGATTTATAACATCGATAGATGCAAAAGATTGCGAATCAACGAATTTACCTCCAATGAGATTGGGAACCCTCTGGCAGACATTAGTAGATAAGTTAAAATCCAGCATAACTACTTAGAACTTCTAACGAGAATCTAAGAGAGAGAGAGAGAGAGAGAGAGAGAGAGAGAGGGGGGGGGGGGGTGGAAGAGGAGAGGAGGAAGCACAAGTATTTTTTAGAAAATAGCTCAGGAGAAGAGGAAGCATGACACAGTTAGTATAAAATTTCCTGTTGCTTCTATCACCACCATTTTGATGAGTTTTTTGTCAGGTATATCAAATTTAATTGGAACTTACCGTGGGGAAGCGCTGCCTCCAAGATGGCTCAATAACCGAGAGATAATTGTTCCTAACGGCAGATTTCTCAGGCCTCAATGACCTAAAATGTCTCACTGCAGCAGATAAAAATTTTAAAAATAATCACCCTCTGCCAGGAAATGGAAGTCTAAATCTTAGGGACACCTTTCAATTGACAACTAAAATGCAACACATTCATCAAAATATAAAAATAAAAAAAATAAAAAAAATTATCATAGCATGTCATTTAAGGCATTGTGAACTCAATCATCAAGCATATGTCCAAATTTCACTAGGTCAAATCCGTATAAACAAATAAATAACATGGAAGCAAAACATAAACGTTAGCATTCTTGCCCTACAGACGTGGGAACAGTAATTAATGATCAGCCAAGTGGCAACAAATAATCTAATGTTTTACAATGACAAATTGCATGAATCTAATGTTTAACAGGCTATGCTGGTTTAATGCTCCGAGACACCATTTGGAAATAAAAACAACAAGATAAAGGTTTCAGAGAAAAAGAACAGGTATAAAGAACAGAAGCTTAATAATTACATAATTGAAAAAATGGCTCCACCTGTCATATTTCCTTGTCGGATTTTAGCTTTAACATTGTATACGTGCTTTGGAGTGGATAAAAGATCTGGGTTGCTTTGTCTCAATCTCTTCAGGATTTGGCGAGGTTTTAGTCCAGCTTCAGTCATCTCTTTAATTAACTGAACTTCCTTCTCTGAGAAGCGACGAGCAGAAGGATGTTCTGAAATGTCCTTTAATGGCTCATGGTTATGGATTCCATTTTTAATAGTAAGTATCCACAATCCATCATCCTTCTTACCCACAAGTTCAAAAGGACAGTTGGTAAGCCGAGAACCAGTTCTTCTTTTGCGGGAATGTTCAGCAGGGGATTCCTCAACAGCTTTCCTCCTATTGCGATAGACACCTCCTCTGTCACATCCAAGGATTACTACTCTGTCTCTCTTAGATTGCTTAATAGTTACCACATATCCCTGGGATACAGCAAAGTCTCCAACATGTTGTATAAGTTCTTCACGATCTACAAAAGTTCCAGGTGGAGGTGGAAGCATTTGAGGGTTTTCATTCAACTCTGCACTACTTTCAATGTCCATCATTAAGACATGAAGTATACCTGCATTAAAATACCATATTGATGCCTTAAACATCTCCAGTGATCTGTTTGATCAAGTCTTTCTCTTATATTTATTGAGCACCAACATCAATCACTGTAGTTCAGTCATAAAATAAAACAAATATCATAGCCAGTAATTTACCAAGTGTAAAGAATTACCAAGCTAGCTTAGGCTTTTTAATGACTTTACCACACAAGAAATCAATTCATCTAATCAACATTTGATTTCAGGCTCTACCAGCATTTGAAGGTATTACGTCCCCCCAACCCTTTCGCTTGACAGAAGAAATTAAGTCACTCTAATTTCCATTTTGTTTCAATCTTTATTAGCATATAAAGGCCTTACTTTTCTTCTCTCTCTGTCTCCCTCTCTCTCTCCCTCCCTCCCTTACTTTTCTTCATTCTATCTCCCTCCCTCTCTCTCTCAAGGCCGTAGTTATTTTACTTCAAAAACTTCCTATCATTTAAGATCATAGTCAGGAAAGTTTTTAAATTTACATTCTGATCCTTCTACATCATCCGTAATTCACTGAAATCTCCAAAGCACTAATTGCAATGTCATGATATTCACAAATATCACATTAACTAACAAAGATGGGTGGTGCTTGGTTAAGAATAAAATTTGCATAGCTGCAACTCACCGACATAGGAGTGACTATTTATTACTCAGTTTAGGAGATAAATCCTCTATTGTCATTGACATGTAATTATGCCCCTTCCCAAGGTATTGACACAAACATGAATTCACAGCATAGAGTCAACAAAATTAGAGCCATACCTCAGAGAAGAGTGTTAATATTCTCCTCCTCAAACCAATTTACTTTCCGTTCAAAAGTCGTGGTAGTCTCCTAGCACTCCCCTGTAAAACAAAAATTATTTACCTAACACCCCCCTGTAAAACAAAAATTATTTACTTCTTTTCTCAATTAGACTAGAGAATACAGCCATCATGATAGGGAAGGAGATCCGTTGCCCATGAAAAGACAAAAGTATCAGATTTTTTTTTTCATAAATTTGGCTTTGACTAAGACTCGAATTCAAGATTTTTCAGTTTGGAGATGACTACGGTACCACTGACCCAAAAGGCCCATTAGTTAGAAGTATCAAAATTATTAATACTATCAAAATTATTAATCCTATCTATAGCTAGGAATTTAATGAGAGCAAGAGAGCATAGAAGGAAATCCCTTACTCCACTGCCATATTATCACATTTCTTCCAAATTTTGGTTTCTTTCCTTTACCAACATTTCTCAAAATCTAGCCAACAGTACAATCCCATAAACAAATTTTCAGTAACTTCATTGGCATTTCAGGGATAAAAAAAAATTACCACCCAACAATCCTAATTATCCATACAGAAAAAACAATATTTGAAAATTATAAGCTTTCCATTAATTTAGACGAAAATTTCTAAAACCAAATGAATTTTTTTAAAAAATAAAATCTTGAATTCGACCCATTACTCTTCTGAGCTCAATACAAATATGTGCAATAAATTATTCTTTATCCAGCAACAACAACAATTTGATAATTCCATTTTCTTTTTTTTTTTTTCCCTCATTTTCAGGGATAAAAATGCAAAAATAAAAAAAAATAGACAGCAGGAGCAGATGCCTACCAGAAACAGCGATCGGCCGGTGAAACGACGACAAGAGACGTCCAGCGTTCTTTTATATTACGGTGATCTGTGTCCGATGGAATGGAGACCGGCTTCATGCAGAGGCAGAGAAAATTGAAACATGGTGTCCTGGTTTAGAAAACGAAGTTGGTGTTTGGCTATTAGGATATTGAGAGTTGATAAAAGACTGGAATGCCGGATTGAATGGGCATTCAATGTGTTTGAAACAAACAGATCATATCCAATTTAATTTGGGTAACGTGTTCCATGCCTTACCTTCTAGGTAATTTCAAAATTAGGTCCATAATATTAATTGAAAATGTCCCCAAATTCTTTTTTTTTTTTAGGGGTATAATGGATTAGAATTTTTAAAAATTTTGATGGGTTTTAAAAGTTAATAATATTTAATAAAAATTTTTAAAAACTCTATGAAAGTGTAGGGTATTTAATAATGATTTTTAAATAATTTAAAAAAAAATTTCAAAATTCAGTAGGTATTCAATTATAATTTTGTCAGAATTTATAAATTTTTATATATAATAAATTTTTGAATATTTTCAATGACTTTTTATGTGATAGTATAAATATAAAATTTCAAATATTTTCTTTCACTTTCTTTCAAGATTTTAACGGATTTTCATTTATAGGTATTGAAGCATCAATCGCAAAAGGAAAAAAAAAAAAAAGAAAGTGACTTTGAACCTTTAAGAGTAACAATTAGTATTTCTACATCCTAATATTATCTTCTTGATTAGTTTTTCTTATTGCAATAAATATCTTTTTTGTTTTGCCAAATTATATAACAATAAATATCTGGTGTTTTAGGTTTTCTATTGTGGAATTTTACAATTTTTTTTTTAATTTTACAATTGTTTTTTCATATTGTGATACTCAATGATTAAATTTGGCTAAAAATAGAACCATCTGACGTCAATGTTTTGAGAAAAATCATTGTATACAAAGCAAAAAACAAAAACAAAAATATTGTTAAGACTTCATTTCCATTGTATAGTATTTAATGAAGATAGTATTTCTAAATACTACATAAGATTAATCTCTATTGCATATTTTATGAATATGAAAGTTTACTTTTACAAATAGTGCAGAGCAAATATAATAAGTATTTTTAAATTGATTTTAAATGTGTTATCTGACACAAATAAAATTTTGAGAACAAATTAAATTTGCACAAAAACTAAATCCAAAATCCAATGAATATGACTTGTAAGTGACAATACTGAATTATTGTTTCTTGATTATCCATTAAACAACTTGTCTCCCTAACTCATGCCCTCCTATAGATTATGAAAATTGTAAATTCAAATTAAAAATGATTTCAATACCTATTAGTTAATTGAAATTAATTGATCGATGACCAATGCTAAAGAATTAATTGAAATTAAAATTAAATAATACTTACCATATACGATTAATTTTAAAGAATAACGATTTCTATTATTAAATTAATTTTAGCATTGGTCATAAACGATTTCTATCATTAAATATTAATTCACGATTTCTATTATTGAATAATATTAATTGGAATTGAAAATTTTAAGTATTCTTTAATTTCAATTTCAATTAATTAAAAAATTTTAATTGACCAATGAATTATTGTCGATAAGGATAAATATGCAGATTTCAAGTATTTCTTATCGTTAACAATTAGAATTCATCTATTAGTGTTGAATTTAGAAATAATTGACCCAATATAGAACCAAACAGCTCATTAACAAAATGAAAAAAATATATATATATATCAAAGTTGCCAATTAAGCAATGAAATGCAACATTTGAACTTGGAGTGCACATTGCGCTTGCAAATTCATCTTTACGAGTTGGCTAATGGCTGGTAGGTATACGCAAGTCAACTAAGTAGCTAGTCAAGTTAGTTATTTATTTCTATTTTTTATTTTTTTTAAATTTTTTCTCCCATCACAAAATTGTTATTTTTATTAGTGAATTTATTCTTATTTATCTATCACGTTGCATGTATGATATAATAATATTATAATGAAAAACATAAACCAAGAAAATGACAAGATTAAAAGAAAAATTAGGGAAAAATAAAAATTATGGATAATTGAAAAAACTAACGAGTTACTACTAATTTTTTTTAAGAAATTATAAATAAATAAATGGCAAATAAAAATTTCAACTAATAATAATATATATATATATATATATATATATATATATATTCAATTTTTAATTAATATAATTATTATGGCAATTAATGTCAGAGAAAACTATTTTTGATTAGCTTTATGGTAATAAAGTAAAATCATTCTTTCAGATGCGGACGTGCTAATTTTTTTCTCCAATACTAAAAAATTAAAATAAAATAAAGCAAGTTGTTTTCCAAATGTCAAACGTGATGTTTATTTGAGCAATAGTGGAATTGATTGCTAGGATGGCAACGGGTTTTTGCAAAACTCGAAATCCTTTTAAAAATTAAATATTCATCTTGCTTCGAGTACAGTTGAACCAAGCAATGAAGCAAAGTTGGAATTGAGTAGGATAAATCCATTTATATTTTTTTTATTTTTCACTTTAAAAAATTACTGATTTTTCACATTAATATATATATATATATATATATATATATATATATATATATATATATATAATTACATCAGATTATACTATTAATTGTGCTCGACTCGAGTATAAATTAAAAAACTCACCTTACCTCAAGGTAAGAGAAACAAATTTCAAAACGAGTAATAGTAGGTATCTAGCTCGACTGTATAATTGACATCCTCATTGATTGTATGTTAATTATTGTTTTTGTTTTACCAAAATTTATAACAAGAAATTTTTTTTTCTTTTTTCCCTCTAATGGGAGGCTCAATGAACACAAACAATATTATGAGACCAGAAGTGGCTCTTTCCCTAAGCAACTTAGGCGATTGCTTAGAGCCCCACTCTTAAAAAGGGCTCACTTTTAAATATACTATATTCTTTTTAACGTATTTCACACATTAATTTCTATTATAATTCACTCTAACTCGTTTGAGATATAAATAATTCTTATAGGCTTTTACTTTTTTCCTTATTAAAAATTTAATAATTAATTTTTTATTATTTGAGTATAAAATTATATATTTTTATATTAAATGAAATTTTCAATTAAAATAATATAAAACTTCTCAAATAATCACTATAAGTTTGAAATCTTATTGGTCGATTTTTAAAATTATTATGGAATAATATTTATATAACTTGATTATTAAATTTACTTTAATTATTGATTCCAAATTAAGTTAAATTTTCATATGAAAACTTAAAAATTTAATAAAAATATAATTATACATAATAAATATTATCTAAATTATATATCTGTGCATATACAATATAATTAGAATGATAATATAAAATAATTTTAGATTTTATATAAATATATGAATATATTTTAAAAGGCAATGCATATTCTCCTCTTGTTAATTTTCAAGAATAATAAATATATTTTATTAGTCAATTAAAATTTTTCAAATTAGTCAATTACGATTCGTTAAACATATAACTACTTATTTTAAACTTTTACTTTTTCCTTATTAAAGATTTACTAATTAATTTTTTATTACTTAAATATAAAATTATATACTTTTATATTAAGTGAAATTTTCAATTAAAATAATATGAAATTTTCAATTAAAATAATATTTTCAATTAAAATAATATGAAAATTTTCAAATAAACATGATGAGGCCGAAATTATATTAATCGACTTTTAATATTATTATAGAAAAATATTTATATAATTTGATTATTAAATTCACTTTAATTGTTGAATTAAGTCAAGTTAACTTTTTATATGAAATTTAAAAATTTAGCAAAAATATAATTATACAAAATAGATATTATTTAAGCTATATAATCATGCATTTTAATAAAATTAGAGTGATAACACAAAATAATTATAAATTATATAAAAATATATGAAGGTATTTTAAAAGACAATATATACATAATATTGAAAGAATATGAGTTAAGCATATTTAAATAAATCATTTCTTACAATTTTAAATGATATCCTTATATTCAAAAATATATTAGAGAAAAAAAAAGTAAGAGAATTTGAATATAACTTTCTAATTAAAACTTGAAAAATATAAAATATATGAATAACTAAATTGAAAACTGAAAATATTTATTATATTATAAATGATTTTCAATTTTGATAAATCTTAAATAACTTTTGTATTGAAAATTTTAAGTAAATTTATGTATTTATAAAATTGCAAATGAATTGATTTTTTTTAGAATAACATACAATTATAAATAGGAATTTGATATTTGATAATAAAATAATAAGATTTTGCTCATTATTGTTAAATAAATTCTTAATTAGTGCGTATTCTTTTTTTTTTGGATCTTCTTATAAAACTAAAAGTAATTTTTCTAATTTACAATATAATTTTCTTAAAGTCAAATTAAAATTTATCTAATTTGTCAATATTCGAACAATCAAAATTGCATTAAAATTTTTCTAATTTCTTAATATTCAAAATAACATAAAAAAATATAAATTATTCTAATTAAATTCATTTATACAAATTATTATTTTTTTTTTGAAAATATATAAATTATTACTAATGGTTAAAATAACTAATTTTTAAATTTATAATAGAATTTATCTAATTTATTAATATTCGAACAATCAAAGTTGCATTGGAATTTTTTAACTTCTTAATATTTGAAATAACAAAAAAAATTATTTTAATTGAATTCATTTATACAAGCAATTATTATTCATTTTTTGAAAACATACAAATTATTACTAATGATTAAAATAACTAAATTTTAAATTTATAATGAGATAAAATAATAATTTATACAATGAAAGTCAAATTATAATTTCTCTAACTTATTAATATTCGAACAGTCAAAGTCAAAAAAAATTTTCTAGTTTTTTAATATTCAAAAAAATATTTAAAAACATAAATTCATTTTTTATTTAAATTAAATTAAACTAGATAATTAAATTATTAAATTATAATAACTATATAATTATAAATTTGTAATATAATTAATTATATATTAAATAATAATTATTTTTTATTTTCTTATTCTAATTTATTATTTCCTTATTTAAGCTAAATATAGTTAGATATTAAATATAATTAATTATATACATTAATTGAGAGTTCATTTAATAACAATGAGCAAAATTTTATTATTTGATTATCAAATGTCAAAATTTTTATTTATAATGGTATATTCTTCTAAAAAAAAATTTATTTGCGACTATATATATAAACATTTAAATTTATTTAAAATTTTTATTATGGAAGAAATTTAAAATATATTAAAATTGAAAGTTAATTGAAAATTATTTATAATATAATGAATATTTTCATTTTTCAATAATTTTTAAAAAATAAAATATCTTTAAAAGTAATAACTTAATAATCAAAATATATTACTAATTTTTTTAAAAAAAATAAAATATCATTAAAGGTAAAAAATTAATAAAAATAAAACTAATAAAAATAAAAATTTATATATTATATTGATAGAGACAAGAACTTTGTATGTTTATATAAAGCAAATTTAATATAATATTAGTAGAAGGAAATATAATTCACCTAAAAAAAATAGAGTTCTATTAGGATTAATAATTTTAATATCCAAAGCTAATTCAATTAGGATTAATACTTTTAATATCTAAAGTTAATTAGTGACCTAACAAAATATAAAAAAAAATTAAAATTTGAGTATTCAAACAATATCAATAAATAATTAATCTTAAAAAATAAAATTAGATTCCTTTAAAAAAAGTAAAATTAGATTTGTAATAGTATAATTTATTTACCTAGATGAAATAAATTATATTGATGATTTATTACATAAAGTTCTATTATATATTATATTTATTTAAATCTTAAAAATAAAATAATTTTAATAAATAATAGTCAAAAACTATATTACCCTCAAATTAAATATACAATAAATACGAGCATAATAAGAGGTACATAAGTAATGTTTTTTCACCCCCACCGTACATTCATATATAGTATAGATAGATATAGATACTAAAAGATTATATACTCCAATTTTTTTACGAGGTAATTAATGAATTTAATTATGTTAATTTATTATTCCATTTATTAAAGTCTCTTTTCAGGAAAAAAAAAAAAAAAAACTAGCCCAAATCTCTACAAAATAGGTATTAAATAATCAAATTAAATTCTATAATTACTCTTGTTAACCTATATTCTTAGGTTTCAAAAAAACCGTTATATTCATATTTTTGAGGAGAAAATAAAGTTATTCATTCCCACTAAATCTCTATAAAATCTCGCATAACACTTATCTAATTATCTTACAATTTTTCTTATTATATGCATGAAAGAAAAAAGAAAAAAAATACTAATACACAAAAAAAGGCATAATCGTTTTTTTGAAAAAGATAGAAAGCAGAATAGTTGTATTGAAAAAAGAAGGCAAAATGGTTGTATTCTTGGTGACAAGGTCATTGGTGAATTGTTTTGTCAATTGTCATCTTCACTTCTTTGTTCTTGCAATCCATGTGACATCATTCTATTTTATTTTCATTATTGTTATTGAGTGGTCTTTTTTTTTTTTTTTTTTTCAAAAAAAGGTCATGTGTTCATAGGTCATCCTTTTTATTTTCTTTAAAGTAGTTGTTTACTTATTCATTATGTTTGAATTGAAAAAAATGTCTGCGCTAGAAAATATGCATCAGGATATGAAAAACTTCAAAAAAATAAGGAGAATAGAAAAATTAGTTCAGTCTCAAAAAGATGCTCTTTATAAATTTGTCAAAACTAATATAAAAGATGTGAACTTGAGTGAAGAATTAGTAATTGAACAACAAGCTTCAATTGAATCAAAAGATGATGAAACAGTAAATAGAAAATATAATATTGAAGATGATGACAATAATATTACTTGTGATAATACAATTCTCATGGGAGATTGTTATAAAAATTTGGATGAAAGTGGAATTAGAGAAGAAATTGAAAATCAAGATGTAATTAATTTGCCAAATAATTAATATTTACGATCGTAGAGCATGGGAACATATTAATACAAAATTGAGAGACTTTTTAGTAGATAAAGGCCTAATTAGAGAGAATGATTTAATTTTTTCAAAAGACGAATTTTCTAGGCATTTCTCTACTACTTATTGTATTAAAAAATTATTAAATGGAGAAAAATATAATAGACGGTGGCTAATTTATTGCTTTTGTTGCAAATTATTTAATACAAATTCTAATAAAAGTCAGTTAAGTAATGAATAGACTATTGATTGGAAAAACCTTAGTGCTAAATTGAAAAGTCATGCATGAAACAAGCAATGAACATAGAGGTAATATGAATATGTGGGTTGAATTAGAAACAAGACTATTGAATTGAATAAGAAAAAAAACAATTGACCATGAAATTCAAGAAAAAAATATATTAATAAGGAAAGAGTTCATTGGGAACAAATACTAATAAGAATTATTGCCGTTGTAAAGACACTTGCTAAAAATAATTTGCATTTTGTGGAAAGAATGAGGAGATCTATCAAGAGAGTAATGGAAACTTTTTCAGTTTAATTGAAATAATTGCAGAATTTGACCCTACAATGCAAGAACATATTCAACATGTTGAAGACGATGAAATTCATAATTGCTACCTTGGACATAATGTACAAAAGGAGTTGATACAAATCTTAGCACTTGAAGTAAGAAATTCAATAATTAAGAAGATTAAAGAAGCAAAATATTTCTCAAGTCTACTTGATTATACTCCAGATACAAGTTATCAAGATCAAATGTCTCTTATATTAAGATGGGTAGATATTTCAGTAAATTCAGTGAAAATAAAGAGTTTTTTTTAGGATTTTTAGAAGTTGATGATTCATTTGGGAAAAGTCTTTTTAATGAACTCATAGATGCAATAAAAAAATCTTGAACTTGACATTAATGATGTTAGAGGATAAGGATATGATAATGGTTCTAATATAGAACAAAAACACCAAGGTGTATAAAAAAGACTACCTAAATAAATCCTAGAATGTTCATAGTCTTAATTTAGTACTTTGTGATACGGCTAATTCATGCTCTAAAACAATTTCATTTTTTGGAGTTGTACAACGCATTTATTTATTATTTTCTTCTTCAACAAAGCAATAAAAAATTTACAAAACCACATACTAGATTTAACTGTTAAGTCATTATCACAAACATGCTGGGAAAGCCATATTGAAAGTGTGAAAGCAATAAGATTTCAGGCTACTCAAATAAGAGATACTTTACTTGAATTAGCATAAATTAGTGAAGATTCTAAATTAAAGAGTGAAGCTAATGTTTAACAACTTATGAATTGAAAATTTTTGAATTTATATTAGGTATGATTATTTGGTATGATATATTATTTGCTGTTAATTCTGTAACTAAAAATTTGCAAAAAGAAGATATGCATATTGATATTGCCATTGATTAACTTAAAGGTCTTATTACTTTTTTTTTTTTTTAAAGTATAGAGAAAATGGATCTATATCTGCTATGATTCGTGCTAAAGAAATTGCAAGTAAAATGGATATAGAACCTAAATTTCATGAAAAAAGTGTAATTCGTAGAAAATACAAATTTGATGAAATTAGTAGTGAAGAGAGTATTTTATCTCCTAAAAATTCTTTTAGAGTTAATTATTTCATGTACGTAGTAGATGAAACAATTTCTTCAACTGTGAGTAGATTTGAACAATTTCAATTGTATAAGAATTTGTTTGGATTCTTATTTAATTTGAAAACATTACAATCATTAAGTAATGTTGCTTTAAAAGATTGTCGTGTTAATCTTAAAATATCTTTAAAACATGATGTGTTTTCAGATATTGAAGGCGTAAGTTTATTTTTAGAGTTAAAAAAAAATTTAAGAGAAGTTTTTCAAAGTGAAACAAAAACCCTACTTGATTTACTTAATTATCTAAAGAAAATTGATTTTTTTCTAAATGCTCATAAAATATTATTAACTATACCATTGACAGTTGCTTCTGCAAAAAGAACTTATTAATTAATAAGTTTATCATTTCTTTTTCGAGAAACGAATAAAATGGGCTCTCAGATTTATTTTTATTAACAAAATTCCCTCTTTTTTTATTGTTATTCAAAACCTCCTTTGAATTTTTTCTCTCTTCTAGTGGCATATGATATGAACTAAAAATATAAAAGATATGTTATTATTTAATACCTCATATTTAATTTATTTAATTAGTTCATTTTTCCTTATGAGAAACTAATTAAATGATTTCTCACAATTGTTTTTATTTACAAAATTTCCCCATTTTTTTTGTTATTATTCAAAATAATTTTTAATAGTCAATGGCATTTTTTATGATAAATGCTAAAAATAACCTCGATCATAAAAAATAAAAAATAAAAAAAAAGAAGCAATTTGGTCAATTTTTTTTCCTATTTGTCTAATTAGATCCAAAATTAATTTTGATACATAATTAAGATAGTTTCTTTTTTTTTTTTTTTTTTTTTTTCAGTTTTTAGTTCAATGGAACATAAATTTTCTTTTAAAAATTTTTAAAAAATATTTAAATGTTCTAATAAGGCCTATTGGCTTAAAATACCCTAACCTCTTTAGCTTTTTATAATTCAAATCTATCCTTTAAAAATAGGTTATAGTACCAAAAACTTATAAAGCTGTTCATTATTATACCTTTTGGTTAATTTTTTTTTTTTTGCCAAACAACATATGATTCATTGATAAAAAATTAGAAACATCAGAAATTAACAGAGTTTCCAACTTTGAAGGTGGGGAAATCATCCACACAAGAGATAAAAAACTATTTAGGCCTTGTTTGGTATAAGAGATTTTATATGAAATATTTTATAAAATCTATAAACTTAAGTTAAATCCACCATTTAGCAATATAAAACATGGTCGAAATCTATAAATTTTGAGAAATCTCTCATCTTTCAAAATTTTTCATTTTTAGAAGTTTTAGTTTTCTACCTCCGAGGTGACAAAGTGTAAAATCTACCTTTTTTGTATAAGAGGAGATTGTGATAATTTTTTTTTATTTCAAGATTGTTTCTAATAATCCAATGATTTTTTAATCAATCAAAATGGTAAAATTTTTAAAATCTATGGATATCACAATTCATGGATGAAATTTATTAAATCCATAGATTTAATAATCTCTCAACTGAAATAAAGCCTTAACAAAATGTTTGCTGCCCAATCAAATGGCTTGTTTAATTCCCTCCTAACCCAACAAAAACGAAAAGATACAAAATTAGAAATTAATTTCTCAATTATATTCAAAATAGGCTGAATTTCCCATGGGCTAGTTTCCACATGAATATAGAATGCTTGTTGTAGAGCTTTACAATCTGTCTCCATGATCAACTTCTAAATTCCAACTTCTTTCACATATCTTATGGCCAAAACCATAGCTTTTGCCTCAGCTTGAAGAACTGTTTTGGAATTTATCTTCATAGCAATACCATCAATCATCAAACCTCTATGATATTTGAAAATCACTGCAACAGCTGCTTACCCTGTTCCTTTGTTAAAACTAGCATCAAAATTAACTTTTACTTCACCTAATGATAGAGGAAGCCATTGATTAGGGACATCATTACTTTGATTTTAGGATGAAATTTTACTGGATTGAGTGGATTGATAGTCTCATAATAGTTTGTTGGACATCTCTAATATTTGCAATGGATCAATTTACTTTTGCTGAAATACCCATCTATTCCGCTACTTCCAAATTGTCTAACATAAGCAAGCTAGTTTGATTATGGATGAGATATCACCATGGCTATTTAGTTGAGAAGACAAGGAGAGGCACCATGCTACAAATGACACATTAATGTTAGCATTGTGATTAAATCCCCATGAGGACCCAAACCATGCTGCTTTAGCATGGTGACAAAACAATAAAACGTGCTCAATTGTTTTAGAAGATTGATTGCGAAAATCAGCAATATTATTATCTAATAAGTGCCTTTGGAACAATTGATCTTTTGTAGCCAATAAACTTTTGCTTGCTTTCCAAATGCAGTTAGCTATTTTCAAAGGAAGATTATTATTCAATATGGATTTCCATAGGTTTGGATGATAATTATGTGAGGATGCAGATCTAATAGCCCCTATCTCTCCATCCTTGGATTTCATGAGCCATCTATAAGCCGATCTAACTATGAAATTACCATTCCTAGTCCAGTGCCACACCCAAGAATCTTTTTAAAGCTCCTTACCAATAGGAATTCTTTTAATAATGTCAGCTTCTACAACTGAAAAATATTAGTTAAAATGATATCTTTAAACATTTTTCTCTCCTAGAGGCATATGATAATGATTAAAACTATAAAGAATATATTGCTATTTAGTCTCTCATATTTAATTTAATTAACAAGTACTTCCCTTTTTTAAAAAATGAATTAAATGGTCCTTCACTTTTATTTTTGCTAACAAAATAATCCTTACGTCTAAAATATCTAAAATTTTCCATCAAGTGAATAAAAAAAATAGCAAAATACCATTATATATATGTGATTATAAGACCTAGTATACCATTGTCTCTCATTTATTATTTCTTTTTTAATAAAGTCTCGAATTAAGTTTTTTCTATTTTTATCTAATTTTCTAATAAAACAAAAAAAAATTGTTCCATATATTTTAAATAATAAAAATATATATTTATTATAGGTAACAAAAAAATTGTACACTGCCAAAAAAATATAACTTTTCATTTTAATTATTTTGAAATGCATATATAATTTTTATTAGAAAATGTAAGTACTTTTTAATTGGGTGGTTGTGTTATAGATTTGCCGAAGTGGGGTAAAACAAATATAATAATTCTGTGGAACTTACAGAGTTGTAAAGAGGAGGTTTGTGATTTGAAGCAAGGCTAGCGGTCCAACGTCAATGACACAAGGATTATGGAATCAGATAATCAAATTAATTCTCTTCTAGAGCACGAAGAAATTTATTGGAAGTAGAGATCGCAGGTACAGTGACCAATGATTGTGGGAAGGGGACAAAATTAGTAGATGTTTTCATCAATGTTCCTCCCAATGGAAGCGATTTAACTCTCTTAATGTTTTATCCAATGCGGTTGGGGTGTAGGTGGATATGGAGGAAACTATGGCAGATGTAGCAGTGTCCTATTTCAACCCTCTATTAAATTCAAATGGCTCAAACATTGTAGATGAGGTATTGACATGATTGACCAGAAGGGTTATCTAGCCAAGAATGAGAAGCTGTGCCTTTTCAAGCTTTAGAAATTATTAATGCTCTGAAGCAAATGGATCCCAGTAAGGCTCTGAGTCCAGACAATCTTCCAAGTTCTTTCTATAGTAATTTTTGGAATATAATTATATGTGATGTGATTTCTGGTTGTCTTAATATTTTAAATGGAGCTTTAATTCCAGTTTCATTAAATTATACCCATATAGTCTAAGTCAAAAATTTAATTCACCAAAACGCATGAAAGATTTATGAATTATAAATTTTTGCAATTTTACTTATAAGTTATGCTCAAAGGCTATTGTGAATAGAATGAAGAGTATTCTTCCATCTATGGTTTTGGATGAATAAAAGTGCTTTTGTACTAGATAGGCTAATTACATATAATATTTTATTAGGAATGGAGGCATTTCATGCATTGAAAAATAACACCAGGCAGGTAGTGGTAGCATAGTGACAAAAAAATTAGATATATTTAAGGCTTATAAGCGGTTATAATGGGGTTTTATTAATGTTGTTCTTAGAACATTAGGTTTTGTGCCTACTTGGGTTGATTTGATTTTAAAGTGCATTACTTTTGTAACATATTTTATGATCCTTAATGGATCCATAGTGGACAAGGTGGTTCCTCATAGGGGTATTCGGCAAGAAAACCCGTTATCTCCATACCTGTTTATTCTCTGTATGGAAGCACTTTCCAGTATGATTTTAGTAACATGCAATAAAGGGGCGGTCCATGGTATGAAATTAGCTGAGAATACTCATTCACTAACTCATTTGTTATTTGCTAATGATAGTTTGGTTTTTACAAAAGCGAATTTGGGGAGGCAGCAGAGTTGAAATAATTCTTCATATATATATGAAAAGGCTTTGGGCTAGTTGGTGAATGCAGAGAGGACTATCACTTTCTTCCCTTTTGCAGTATCTATAAAGAGAGAAAGCTCAATTCTGCACTAGTTTGGGTATTGGTTTGGCAAGTTTTATAGGCTCTTACCTAGGACCACTGTCTATGATTGGAAGGTCAAAGAAGAATACATTTAGTTATTTGAAAGATAAATTTCACAAAGTACTTTAGAAGGGCAGAATTCTATCTATAGGGGGGAGTAGGGGCATCATGATTAAAGCAATAGCTCAAGCCCTACCTACTTTTACCATGAATGTTTTCTAAGTCCTAGTTTCAGTTGCGGAGGAGTTTCAACGTATCATGAACTCATTTTGGTGGAGTGACACGGATGGCCAGTCAAAAAGATTCATTAGCTTGCATGGGACAAACTATGTAAACAAAATATGAATGGATATTTGAATTTTAAGAGCCTGAGGGAATTCAACTTAGTTATGCTTACAAAACAGTGTTGGCACTTTATTAAAAATGAGAACTCATCAAAGGCTAAAGTGCTTAAAGCCAAATATTTTCCTAATTTTAGTTTGTTGCAAGCATCTTGTTTTACAAGTGTAAGCTATAGTTGGAAGAGTATAGTTACTGTTGTTACTCTTTTGGTTAAGAACCTCATTTGGAGTACTGATGATGGAACTCAAATATCCATTTGGGATGATCCATGGCTGTCTATGCCAGTATCTTTTAAGTCTATTTCTTCTAAACCCATTAAGACAAGTCCTGCCAAGATGAGTGATTTAATTATGATTCATCATTGGAAATGGAAGTGCTAGAAGTGAATTTTTGTAGCAGGGACATTGAGCTTATTCATGCTATTCCTTTGTCCAGTTTGGTTTTATCAGGTTATAAGCTGGCTACCACAAGTGCTCAGATTATTCAAGTATCCATTAGTATTCAAAGCAACTTTTAGGTAGAGTTATGGAAGATTAACAATCCTGAGAGGTAGAAGGTGTTTATATGGTGTTTGTATTCTGGCTTCATTCCACGAAGGAAAATCAATTAAAGAAACATGTGGAGATTGACCTTTTTTGTTCATTTTGTGGTGTAGTTTTCGTGTCTGATGTCGACATATTCAAAAATTGTGAATGGGCTGCTAGTTTGGGGGGGGGTGGGGGGGAGGGGCTTCACCGTTTGGTAGGTCTACCTTAGATGCCCCTTTTATTGCCATTCAAGCATGGGTCAAGCAGATTTTTAATAGGCAGGATGCTGACCAAATGACAATTTTAGTGGCAATATTTGATAACATTTAGTGGAGCCAAAACAAAAAACTATGTGAGGTCATCTTTGTTACCCATAAGTAGTAGTTATAAGAGCATTACTTTCTCTATCTAACTATAAGTAAGCTCAGGTTAGATTACATAGTTCCACGAATGTACAACTATCTGTCACGTTTCACCGAGGTGTAGCCCTCCCCTATATATGCAAAATGTAGAAAGTGGGCTGTGTGAGGAGGAGAAACCCCTAGGTCCGAGGAGGAGAGTATATCACATTTCTCTCATACGAACTCGGAATGGGCTAAAATTTTGTATGGGGTTATTTCTCACCTAGTACCAAGTTTCAAGCCAAACGCATGAGGGGATTTGGAGAATTGGTGAGACAGCCCCTTACCGGGCCTGTAGCGCAGGGCAGCAGGCCAATTCTGCCTGCGCTGGCGTAAATGGCATGGGCAGCCTGCCAGCATGCAGCATTGGTGGGAAACAGCGCAAGGGAAGGCTAAATTTGGTGGAACAAGCTAGAGAAGTGTGGAAGTCTCTAAAAATTGGGAGAGAGGCCTAGCATATGGAAACCTCTTTGAAGTTTCTAGGCCAAGCAATCCCCACCATTGGATTGAGTTAATCCCAACCGTCCATTAAGGAGGTGGGAATAGTAAGGAGGTGGAGAAGCCTATAAATACCTCCATCCTCCCTCATTTGTACATATATAGAAAGATAGAGACACATAGAGAGAAACACTTAAGCTAGAATCCTTCTAAGTAGTTTAGGCCACTTACTTGTATACTTAAACATACCTTTGTAATTCATTTGCCTATCTAATAAAGGTTTTCTTTCTAGCTTTCCAACGTGTGCTTCTTTGCTAACTTAACCCATTCATTTCCGCTGCCAATTGCCTAAGTAAATAGGCCAATTGTGGGAAGGTTGACTAGCAAGCTTTAAGGGGAAGCAACGCTAGTGCCGCACGGGTGTGTGAGAGTTTGGGTGAAAAACGCCAACCCCGTGACATATCGCAAGTAAGGGAGGAAGAGAATCAATGGAATTGTCCAAATATTAGTGGCATGAAACTTAACGTAGATGCCTCGATAGAGTTAGCTCAAAATACTACAATAGGTGCTATCATTCGAAATCATTGTGGTCATGTAATGGTAGCCCTTTTGCCTTGCTTTGGAACACTTGAGATGATGGAAGCACTGGCATTAAGGGAAGCTTTGTCGTGGTTGCATGGTTCGCCGTGGAGTTGTCATGAAATGGAGATAGATTGCCTTTCAATTGTTCAAAAGTTCAATCATATAGGCATGAAGATACCCAATGGGGTATAGTCTTTGATAATATTATGGAGCTTTTAGAGCTTTTATCTAGAGGAGTAGGTGTTTGGTATGTTAGAAAAAGTGTGAAATTTGTTACAAACATGATAGCTAAAAGGGCACGAGACTGTAATGAGCTTGCTATATGGGTAAATAGAGTTTCAAGTTATGCTATAAATGTTGTGCCTTTGGATGTATCGAGTTCTTTCCAAGTTTAATGAAATCCACTATTATCTACAAAAAAATTTTTTATTGATATATAAATTAGTGGGATTCGATTAAATAGTTAAAGTGAAGTCCATAACATATAATATCTATATACTCCCTCTGTTCTTTAATAAATGACATTTTGAGGGTTTAATTTTATTTCATATTACTTGACATTTTCCTTTTTTCAATGTACATTAATTTTTTTCCAAATTATACCCTTATTATTTTTGAGGGTTTAATTTTATTCCATATTACTTAACATTTTCCTTTTTTTAATGTATATTAATTTTTTTTCCAAATTATACTCTTATTATTTTTTTCCATATCAGTTAGAACTTCTCTTCATTCAATAAGACCTTCTATGTTCTACAAATTTCCAATGCTCTCTAGTGGAGAATGTTTTAATGGATGAGTATAATTATTTTTCTCGGAAAAATATAATTAATAGAATAATAATTAATCGAGTAATGTTGTTTAGATCAATTTGATATAGATCAAATGCATTTAATATATTCATTCAATATGTTAAAAGATATCTATAACCTTTATATGTAGTTAAGGTAAACAATAAATTTTCAAACCAATACATTGAAACTTGATATGAATTAGTGTAGACTGCAATTATTTTATTATAAAATAAAAAATCTCAAGGTTAAATTAGTTTTGGGGCTGATTATATCTTCATATTTCTAATAAAGATATTAGGATAAATTGAAAATAAAGTAAACCTTTTCACAACTAATTTGAAAAAATTATTTAATTATTTATAGATTTTTTTTAATATATGTGCAATTAAATTAAATTTTATATTAAAACAATTTTTAATAGCATGCATGTATTAATTAAAAGTAGTTGCAAAAAAAATTCAGAAATTTGCAGAACTAGTTTCATGGGATCTTATAGTGCCATGCAATCAAATTAACTGTTTTACTAAATTAATAATCAATTTAATAATGAAAAATTAGTTAATTATCATATTATTATTATACAATATGATAATTATTATTAAAATTTAAGTATTAATTTATTGGACTTTAATTAATTTATTACTAATAGTGTCATTGTCATATAATTATTATATAATATGAAAATTATACATTAAAATTTTAGTATTATTTAATTGAACTTTAATTAATATTGAATTATCATCAATAATGACATATGATGTTCTATATTAATTAAATTTTTATTTTTCATAAATAGGATTTTGATTCAATTAAACTAATATTAATAATGTTATATTATATTCTATGTTAATGAACAATTGGATTTCAAGTCAATTAAACTAATAGTAAGAGTGCCATATCATATTATATATAAATCAAGTCTCAATTTTTGTTCAATTAAATTTTGATTTAATAAAATTAATAGTAATAGTGCCACCATATATTATATCTTAATTAAATAACAATTTTTCATCAATTGGACTTTGATTAATATTTTATGCTATTATCAAATATTATATTTTTATTAATTGAACTTTAATTAAAATTAAACTTAAATCAATGGTACTACATTATTATTGTACTAAATTTTTTATTAATCAAATAAATTATGGTTAAACTAAACTTATATCGATTTTACTACATCATAGTCCATAGTAATTATAATTTAAATTTTTATTATATTTCATCAATTATATATTGATTAAGTTGAATTTATATCAATAAAGCTACTACATAGTCCTTACTAAATCATACTATTTTTCACATTTTTTAACTTTATTTATTTTTATGAAGTAAAAATTTTTGCTCTTATTATTGATTTGCAATATAAATTAAACAACATAAATATTTTTTCTCTTTTTCTTGATTTTCATTCAGAGATTAGTTAAAATTTTTTATCTATAATTCTTCATTTCCACTATAAATTGCTATTCTTATTAGAATGAAGTCAAAATATTTTTTCTCTAACAAATTTACATAATTTGTAAGTTTCAAAGCATTTTAATGACGAAAAAGGTTACAATTATTTATTAATATAAATTGTAAGTTCCAAAGTCTTTTATTTAAAAGAGAGACTAAAATTTAATTGAAATATAAAAATATTAATTTTCCATCTAAGGGTATTATAGTAAGATTTTTTTACTACAATATAGAAATGATAATAATATCCTTCATTAAATGACGAAAATGTCTGATATTGTCATGCCTCGAATTTAAGGGCACGTGACTGGCACTAAGACACATGTGATATACGTAGCTACCAGTGCCGTAGTAAGCCTGATAGAAAACTCAACGACAAAAACCAAAACAGTAAAGGGCTATGGGCCCACGTGTTAAGCAGATTCAAACCAACATCAATTTAAATCAAAGCCACACTAAGCTAATAACTCAATTATCTCATAAATATCATTTATCATTCAATTGGATTCTGCTTAATAATAATGTCTCAACTCAGAATATACATATAATACAACTGATATTAAACAAAATACAAGTAGAAGAAGTAATATTGCAGAGTTCTAAAATTATAATACAATTATACATATATCATTTACACTTCTCAGTACTTAATAATACAGACTACTGCCAAAAGAAAATTGACAGTTTTACTCAATTTATAATTTCCTCACAAGCTCATTCGCCGACCTGAAAAATAATAAATTGAACAGGAATGAACGTCTGACTCAGTAAATGATACTACTAATATATTAGAGTAGCATCCCATGAATATGTAATGCAATATGTCACAAGGACAAACAAATCACATAAGCAATCAAGGATAAGATACAGTCCACAGTGCCATCTAACACTCAATATGGGGAGTCGATCCTCCTATCCTGACTCTCTGAATCCAACAATCTATCTCGTATGTCCAATGGATCTAGCCGTCACTAGTTTATACCACACAGTCCTGACCCGACTGATAGCGGCCTTGGCGATGAGCAAGTCCAGCCAGCATCCACCAGTCATAACTCATCTTCTTAATCTCATCATAATCATAATCATATCCATAACACTTAGTAGTACTGTATACTCCTGATCCCCATCCGTCAACCACAATCACCATAAAATATCAAGTATGAAGTCATCAATCACAATCAAATGTTAACATGAATCTATGTGAATAATAATGCATAATATATATATATATATATATATATATATATATATATATATATATATATATATATATATATATATATATATATATACATATATAATATATATATATATATATATATATATATATATATATATATATATATATATATATTATGCATTATTATTTACATATATATATATATACACATATATACATATATATATACATATACATATATATAAATATATATGTATATATATATATATATATATATATATATATATATATATATATATATATGAATATATATATATATATATATATATATATATATATATATATATATATATATATATATATATTATGCATTATTATTTACATATATATATATATACACATATATACATATATATATACATATACATATATATAAATATATATG